>PNEQ01041397.1:96369-173891 GCA_003012365.1 Medauroidea extradentata
TCGTGTGTCGTGGGGTTTTACACGCAAATCACAGACGTGTGGTGTTACAGTAACCTTATTGTGATTAGTACAGTCAAATGAGAAACGTCACAGTTCAAAGGCACGCTGCCAATATATGTGAAGCAGAACTGCAGACGTGCACATAAGGCACTGGAACAAAGTGGGGCAAAATTCTTTTCGCGAAAAGTTCATGTCTCTAATCATCACATCTGTGTATGCGGGTAATAACGAGGAAGTGCTAGTGTTACAGCCATTTTGTATCTGTCTGTGCGCCCCAATATTCCACGGACTGATTATTGAGGTGGCATACCTCTTCACTCGGTAGTTATTATTAGCCTGTTAATTATTATTTGGCAAGTCAGTCGTTTTCTTCACGTCAGGCGGAAACCAATATTAACTGTTTCAGTATTTGAACCGAACACTAACTTACTTGTGGACATGATCTGCGGTTACATTTTTGTCAAGTTAACATTTTTATGCTTCGCTTTATATGTTCCGGAGTATGACGTGCAAAAATTAAAATTTTACGAAGTTTGGAACATATGAACAAAGTGAACCAAACTAGTAACGATAACTTCAGCATGCATGGAGCCTTGAAGAAAAAAATTATTAAATAATTTTAAAAGGTACTTTTTAAGCCGTGCGATTTAAAACTACGTATTTTTTATTCTCACAAACTATTTAAACATTGTGGAAAGGTTTCCACTGACAATAATGTAATTACTGTCCGCGCGCCAGCTCTGAGTCCCTGGCAAGTATGGGTTTTTCGTCAGTCAATATGTAAATAATAGAAGAAGGCGGATAGCATGTCGACGCACATGCTAGCTGTAGTAACGTCTTTAGCTAGGATGTGTTTGCTGTAGTGTTACTGTAACGTTCATGACGCTTAGGACGTAAAACACAGACACGCCAGGGACTCAGAATTGGTGTGCGGACAGTATCATGATTAGGGACAGGAAAATTTCGCGAATTAAATGACCTGAATGTTAGAATCAACTATCCTATGCATACTCAAGCCCCGAATATCTTTCCTTTCAATTAGCTGCTACTCAGTGGAACAGCAGACAATGAACGAATAGACGGGGCTTGAGTATGCATAGTACAATGGATTCTATCATGTAGGTCATTGAATAAGCAAAATTTTCCTGTCCCTAATCATGATGCGTATCATGGTATTTTGTGTGTAAATTTTATTAACTTCACAAGTACGTTTTACTATTAAAAACCCCGAAAGTGATAATACTTCGATTCGGGCGCGCCACTAAGAATTAGATACAATTAGAGATAATGGTTTATCGCGGAAAAATTTGATTGTTTTGCAGGATTTCAACACAAGTTCAGCATACCAGAAGATTACTGGCTTTAGCTTATACTTGAAGCTATCATCCTACTTGACTGAGCCAAAAAGAATCCCGATATTGTAATATTTGATGCAGCTGTTATTGGTCTGCAGACATCTACGTTATGTCAAAAGTATATCACCGAATCATACACGTTGCAAGATAATCTAGCTATTTTAAGGGTATGTCAGTACAAAACATTTTCGCGATATACTATCATCTCTAGATACACTGAAAAATATATTTATGTATTATATGAAATGAGCGTCAGTAAAACTGTATTTTCATAAATAAATAAAATACATTTGCAGACGTGCGGTCTGAAGAATAGTTAATGCATGGTATTCATATCGATATTTGAAGGCTGCGTAAGAAGATAACAGTAATTAAAAATACTTTAATATAATAAGTCTCGAATGAGGTCTAAATACTTTTCCAATAATTCTTGTAGCCCAAACCATGTTTTTGAAATACTCAGTAAACCACGTAGACCCTAAAAATAGAACATGTAGTGTGTACTGATGTCTCTGATTTTCACCTGGTTTAACGACACACTTGAACGTTCATTCTTGATCATATGTGCACTTTAAGCGAATTCATAAAGAAAAATAGAAAAAATGTGATGCAAACTTTTTAAATTTTGTAACATTATTTCACGTACAACGAAACATAACCACAGCTGAAAATGTTCCCACTAACCATCAGTATATAGCACCAATGTTTATAGAAGGCCTGGTTCTTGGTGTTATATTTACGCCTTATGCAACAGTAAATACTGCAAACAATATGGATAACACACACACACACACACATATATATATATATATTTATTTATTTATACAAAGAATGTTGCCGTCTTTATTAGCGGAGCATTACATTTGTAGGCGGTGTTTTTATTCACCGTAAGAACGTTTAATTTACATCAAAGATAGAATTTTACTGAAAAAAGTTACGCATACGGTAAAGATGTCCGGCTTTACAGCTGAGAAAACCTTGAAAGCATGTATTTGGTGGTTAGTAAATTTTTTCGTTGTTAAGTTTTCGATGCAAATTATTTAATTTTTGATAGAAAAAATAACTATTATTAAAAAATTATTTGAAGCTTGTCAAAAATAAACTACAAGTAACTTTACAATAAGGAACGCTAGAGATGAGATTGTTTTGCGACCCTTTATCAACGAGGCCTTAAGAGCCGGTTAGGGTAAAGTAAGGTGAAGGGCCAACACAGAAACAACGTCAGAGCAGGACATTCGCACTGTAAACCGGTGCCTAACCGACCACGCTACGGAGGCTGGCTGAAGAATACAATCGAATATTTTAATGGCTATACAGAATTTTACTACCATCACTGTATACTTTAAACAAAAGTGTTTTACGATCAAGCTGCTATGAGCGGTACATATTAAAACCAAAATTTTCTTCCGACACAAATGTTGTGTTGTGCCAAAACAAGTATTTTTGAAGTGCAAAAATATTCACATACGCTAATTATTTAAGTGCTAACGCTATACGTTTTTACTGTGGAAATTACCACGTTAAGTCTGATGAAAATTCTACTCAACCTGCTTTATAAACAGGTTGGTAATATTTCACTTACAGTAATGCGAAAAAGGTACTTTCTAGCAATTTTAACCGGTTACAAAAATCATGTCCCTAATAGAAGAACCCATTTTTTATACATTGACTCATAATATAAAATGTGTGCAATTTCATACACACCAGCACACACACATAATATGTGTATATAAATATATATTATATATATACATATATATATATATATATATATATATATATATATATATATATATATATATATATATATATATATATATATATATATATATATATACTCAAGCGCACACACAAATGAGCTCATCTATTGCTAAGAATAATGAACCTACTAGAATTACCTTGCTGAATATTCGCAATTATTTTAGTGTTACGGTTACCAATAAAATGTTTCTCTGAAACCACGCAATTAAATAATGAAGTTACGAAACACTCATGATATTTCAGTATTGTTACACATGCAGTATATCACGTTGGTGCTTATCTATACTCACGAACATATGTTTGGTGTTTTTATGACAGATGTTTACTCCGGAAATCTCGTTATTCATGGCTTTTTTCCGAATCACGTCCATAAAATAATGTGAAATAAAAATATTATACAATATGGTGTTTATATCGGAAATAACTTGTTCCCCATAACACGAAAAAAATTTCCTGTTATAGGACTCCCAGAAAAGGAAATAACTTCTGGAAATGGAGCTGCGTGAACGATATTTTACATAATATTAGTTTATCATTGTGACATTCTCTGTCTGTTTTTAGTTACACTTTTTTTTTTCCTATTTGCTTCTTCTCATCCGTTGTGATATTTACACTACTTCTCGCTGTTTCTTCACTTTATTACTTCCCTTTTACTGGATTATACATTACATAATTGGGGTTACTTTTGTCTTGTCCTACAGTTGCTGCGAAACTGCACTCTCGATTTATCCCCGGGACTTGTCAGTATTGTTAAAATAAATAATAACTAACTGAAATTTTTTAGTTTGCTTAGGTTCATGGATAAGTTTTAAAGTAATGAATGTTCATTTCAGGTAAAACATAAAAAAAATAATTCATGTTTACGATGTAATTGTACGTGTAAGAGCCGCGGATGAAGAGGAGCGATAAGTGCCAAACTGGCACGCTTGACAGAAACCACTTCGCCTCTACACACATTGAACTAAACTGATATTTTAAAAATTCTGGATGATATTTTTAGACTAGAGCAGTCTAAGAAAGCTGTTTTTAACCATTTTGAATGGCTCAATACTCAAGCTTCTAATAAGCGTGCTGTATTAATTTTTAAATCATGGAAGCATAGAATGAAATGTGTGTTCTTTTCGTATATATCCCTATTGTAGAAAGTTTAATAAATGTGAGTAAAGAAAGAAGAGATTTACACGCGACAACACAGTTTGTCCGCCGTGTACGTATTCCACTTAAGGATATTCTAGAATTATTTTATTCAATTAACTAAACGAGGTTAATTAAATCAACACCTTACAGTATTTATGTAGCAAAATAATTATGGCTTTTTAGGGTGTTTTAAAATATCGAAATTTGGTGACAAATTTCGCAAGCATTAGAGATTATGCAGTTTAATTATTCAAGTAAATCTTAGTTCATTGTATGTTTACACGCAAGACATTTAAGTGGGTTCAGAAATATTTCGCGTATTGCAAATGAGCGCTAGTGTTTCTGTTTATTCAAGTAGCTTTTTTCTCAATAGTTGAACGTTATAGATACTGATGAATTGTTAACGTATATTTTTCTTGGTGGTTGTAAACTATTTTTGAAAATCTGTTGCAGGTTTATTATTGGTACGTTTCTGGCAAACTTAAAAATGCCTGAGCTCACACAGCAAATTAACAATTACTTCAGAAACTTTTTTACAATATCGTCTGTGAGTGATAGTAGTGAGCACGAAGTGATATATTAAAATGGCAATGTTGGTTTCACACGCTTCTTTATTCCGCAGTTTTAGATATTTCAAGTTATTTTATATTGGATAGAGGTACGTCAATCCCAGGTCGGGTAGGGCTACATACTTGTACAGTTATAAGCCTATGGAGATCCACGATTTTATGGCGAAAAGACTTTTGCAACATTTGGTTTCAATGTGTAATGTGCACATCTGCAGCTCTGCTACATCGTCTGTGGTTAGATGATTTTACTTTCACATGCCTTGACAAATTACAGACGTACGGAGTCACAATAATATTTTGATTGGTGCAGTCAAATACGAAACTCGTCTAAACAAAGACATGCTGTCAATAACCATGAAGCACAGCTGCCTGTGTCCATATAAGGCATTGAAACAAAGTGGGGAAAAAAAGTATTAGCAACAAAATCTTGACCCTACCAATTGTGGCCAGTGAGTGCATTAGGACCGACAAGTCTAGGCAGTTGCCCGATGAATCCGTGAAATTGACGCACCTATAATTACGGAAAACGTCATCATTAGGTTACAATTAACTACCTACTTTCCAGTGGAGATGCATGAATTGTTCTAGGGCTAGCGGTGATTTGCAATGACTATACACCACCCTCAGACGTCTGTGGAACGTTGCATGTAAGAGGCGAGTAACTAATTCTCCAGTAGTAACTAACATGTGCTCAAAGTGTATAGTCGCATCATATACAGTTTGCCTTGGAACACTTACGTGCTTCGCCACTGCTGTGTTATTAATCATTTTCAGATAACACAATATAGAAAAAAAAAGTGAAACAATAGTCGAACTCTTTCCTGCAACACAAAACACAAGAAAGAAAGAACACGAACAAGAGGAGAAATCATGTTTATTATTCCTAATACAGCAAAAATTCTGGGAAGTCTGGTTGGTGATAACGATCGATGTCTTTTTGTATTTTTTCTTAGTTTTTTGCTGTATTAAGAATAATAAACATGTTTTCTCCTCTTTTTCATGTCCTTTCTTTCTTGTGTTTGGTGTTATCATGCCGCGCCAGGAAAGCGTTTCCGACCCTGCATTGCTCTGTGATTTCCCATCGTCCGGTTGTATTCTTTCTCTCCTATAATTTTGTAACCGCTGTACTTATGTACCCAGTATGTATGCATATTAATATACACATATGCATACACATTTGACTCATGTTTCAAAAATATACTTAATTCGATACCACAATACCTTAATTTAAAAAGTATTCCTCACAAAATGCGAAGAATTTTTTGACGTACTTACCCATTTAGAAAATGTATTTTTCACTTTTTATACGAAAGCGTGCTATAAATACCGTAGTACAAGACGTAATTGGTCGAAAAACTACACACATACACACACAAATATAGCCTATATTATAATTTCCCAAAATCCGCTGTCAATTTTTTACACAGTTTCTTATAAAACGATTGTTAAAAATTATTTAATGAAATTGAAACTCAAACTCGTAATTAAACTGTTTTATATACATATATGCTATTTATAAACTAATCAATCCTGACTTATATCACTTTGAGGGGGTTATAATGAAAGTGATATAAGTCAGGATTGCTTAGTTTTGCAGAATTAAGTGTTTTGCGTAGGAACTCATAAAAAAAACTAAAATTATTTTCTAACCATCCAGCATGTTAACTTATCAACAAAGGCAGCCCTAACTTAAATTAATTTATATTTAAACATAGGAAATGAAAAAATAAGCCAATATGCAATAATCTCAATATATTCGAATTAGCGACGTACTTCACTTTCATTCTGACCTCATTTATATCATGAGTTCATCTGACCAGTTATCTTTTATGTTCTCTATGGTTTTTGTTCAGTTGTTACAGGTTTGTTTATTGTGTGTCGTTGGAATGTCTTACTGCATCATATAGGTATTCTTTAGTGATTTTTATACGCTTATACTGCATGTTTCAGTGCTGGCTAACAAATTGTCAAATGCTTACGCTACTGCAGCAATAATTCAAAGATCACACGATAATGAACATGCAAACAGATGATTTCACTTACAACAGATAATATTATTTTAGAAGTTATTTCGGGAATATTTGACAAGACCGTATCATGCAAGTATGATTTTTTTTGTACTTATGTTTTTATTTCATGTTCAAGCTCTTCAGTACATCTAATGTACTCTGTCTTTTCATTTAGATACTTGACTGTAAAATCACACTAGAACATTTAAGTGTTCTTGAGTGATTACCTGTAATCAAAATACAAGCCGTCCATCAAAACTGCCTGTTCACACACATATTTTCTTAGAAGTACATCATATTCACCATTGCAATGATAAAAATTTACACATCAAATATTGCGCAGTAATTTCAAAATATTTTTATTCGCTTTCACGCTGATTCAGGAAGATACGATGTTCTATTGGTTCACGATGGTCACATAATTCCTTGCTTCCAGTCAAACATACAGCTGCGGTTGCTTAAAATCTGAATTGTATGTTTTTTAAATAATATTGTATGTTTTTCGTATAAATGGAATAAATAATATTAGGTTTAAAAGAGAGGGTTCTTGTTTGATTTACTTTAATAAATTTTTAATTATTATTCATTATTAGGACATAGACTGTGGAGACGTATGAGAATACAATGTTTACAAACATACAAAATTTTAATTGTTAATAAAAATATTAATTTATATTACTCTTAAAATTTCTAAAATCGTTTGCTGAAATTACGTATGTCGTAACGGTGAATGAAATTAATAATGTTATAAAAAATATAAATAATATTCAAATTTAAAACTATTCTTTACAAAAATTTTAATTGAATATTAAAATTTCTTAAATTGGTGGCCGAGTAATTATTAAACCTTTCCATTAAAGTGTAATTAAAAAAAAGTATTGGACTTGTCGGCGGGTGACAGCGCGAGCCAATAAATGATCACCGGGGCAAATGATTGATTACGGCAGCGGTGGACGTGACGACGCCGCGAAAGTGGTGCACTCTCGGATTGGGCGGAGAAGCACGAGAAGAGGCGGAAAGAGACGAAGGGTTTGTGAAGGAGAGAGCGATAGGCACGAGGCTCCTGGATGAGGGTAATAATCACTCAGCAAGTAATTATCGGAACTAGGGTGTGGGGCCTCTGCCTGCGTGCGGGCGCTCGACCCCGGGAAAGGTAGGCAGGAGGATGTAGGAAGAGGGGGGGGGAGTGATCTGTTACCGTTAATGTCGTGTGATGTCGTGCGCAATTTACCGTCGTAATTATAACGGGGGGGGGGGGAGGTTCCCGCGCAGGCGCGCGCGTGTGCGCGTTCTCTGCCCTTCTGTGATTATGACGGCGCTGATTGGCAAATTGATTGAATGGCTGCTAGGGTCCTAAAGATAAGTAATTTAGTGATAACGAGGGTTGCGGGTGGAAAAAAGGGTTTGTAGGTAGCTAGGGTAAGGGATAAAGGGGCGTGGTTCGGTTCGCGAACCTGACGTTGGGAAGTGAATCCCGCCAAATTCGAAGCTGGAATTTTTTGAACCCCGTATTTCGTCGTCGACTCGTAATTCGTACCGGAGTTTATCTTAGTATAGATGATATATATTTCACCAGCGAAAAATACTGCTTATAAGCGAGTTGTTAAAGTCCTGATCCGCCACAGACTTTTACAAATCAACTAATTTTATTCAAACACTGATCAATATTATTGAACAGTAGGTAATTGCGTGCTGTTAAAATTTACAAAAAATTACCATGTACTACTGCAGAATTGAGACAGTACAGGTATGCGTGACGTCCCTAAAAATGTCCGAGCGGTCATGGCAGGACAACAAAAAGGAATACATACCTGTCCAGTTTTTTTTGCGCATGGGCACTGTAAGGTACATAAAAAAGAATAAGTCTCTGTTAGCTATTATTAGGGATGGGAATATTTCAGCGGATTCAATTACCTGCATGCTAGAATCCATTCTCCTATGCATATTTGGGGCCAGACAATTTGTCCACTAGCTCTTACTCAGTGGAACAGCAGAGAATGGACGAATAGACGGGGCTTGAGTATGCACAGGACAATGGATTCTATCATGCAGGTCATTGAATCCGCGAAATATTCTCATCTCTAGCTATTATCAACAAGTTATTATTTCACCTCAAACAAGTAAATTGGCTTACACTGAGCTAACTAGGACACAATTAAATGTTTCCTCCTTCAAAATCTTTGATTCAATATGTTCTCTATATTACTCACATTTGAATTTTTCATTTGAGTTATCGCTCTTTTGACCTGAAAACGTATACAAATGAATTGGTCTGTCATTTTTTAAAGCCTTTGTATGTTATTTATTGAAAGCCGTTGAAAAATAACTGGCTTTCTTTACATAATTTGACATTGAATTTATTTCTCGGCAGTATAAAAAACGCTGTGCAAAATTCATAGCACCAACGCAATCATTGGCTTTATAGTGATGTGTAGATAAAACTGGGTTCCTGGTATCGAACCGAGCGGGAGTGTTGAGTATGAAATTAGTCTGGAACATGAGCTGATAGCATTATTCCAGGGAACCTCCGAGAGTCACCAACTTCAGAATTAATTATTAATCGCCTGGAGTAACGGCTGCACGTAACATACACAACGAGAACAGTACACTCTGTTCAAATGGCAAAGTGAACCTTGACAGCTAGCTCACAGATACACTAACTAATAAGTACACAGACATGTTCTAGGTGTATTACTCGACCTTTTAGTGCAGTTTTTCTGCTGTGTTCTACAAAATGTACTCCGTAAATGTTAAAGTCTGGTTCAAGCAAGCCCAGTCTTTTTTGGTTATCTTTACTAAAGAATAGTGGTTGTTCCCGGTTGTAAAAGTTTAGTTTTCTGTATATCGCCTCGGCTGTCAACAGACTATATAGAATTAGACTCTATTTGTTATTTTTAATTAAAAAGTTTAGGTATCTTTCCACGCTACAATATAAAAAATGTACTGGTTGGACGAGTATGTATGTGTGTACGTTGGTAACGTGGCATATTTGTATATTTAACTATGACTCGTTAAATAGAATTTTAATTCTCTCTGTGCGCAAAATTGTGTAATTTAAAAAGAACATTTTTTTAAAATTTCTTCGATGTATTTCCCTTACCTACCATGGATAAGGGAGGGCGATTATGCTTGTCCCTCACTCTTCTGTAGTGCCCGTTGTCTGGATGGGTAGTATCGTAGAACAGCGCAGAAAGGATTTAGTAACCAGACTGTTATCAATATACATGTATTTTTCAAATGCAAACAGTGACACTTATGTCGGCTTAATAATATGTTTTTGCTGCAAAGACATATTCTGAATTAATATATACATGTAAACGTACATTGTAGATTATATGTGTACTTCGATTTCTCATATGTAAAAACAATGTAGATAAAACGCAGCACTGTATGTCACATAAAAATAGTAGGCAAATGAGAAGTATGAAAACAGTATTTGTACGAAGGTTTTCTTAAACTGTATTTATTTCAGTAACTTTTATTTATGGAACACTTGTAGGATATTGTATCTAACGGTAAATGTGTTTTGTTTTTTTAACTTATTATTTAACCATCCATATTAAACAGTTTCTAATATGCAAACATTCCCTCGCCTTTATTCTTAAGTAAAAAAAAAAAATGCTTCCTCCTCACGAAAAAATTTCGAATACCGTAATCTTCACTCTACAAAATAACAAAATACGATTTATAACCTCAGTATACCACCCGTGCGCACAGAAACCTATGAATGAAATAAACGATTAATTATTGTTACACATTTTCCTACCAAGGATCTTTTTAAGACTTTGCCAGACCACACGTACTGAGTGTGAATTTGTAAGAAAATGTGAAGTTTTGTATCATAATCGTAATGGACCAAGTAGGAAACGTTGATTTTTGAATACCGCCAAACGAGTTTGCTTCGCTTACTGTAAATGATTGATTTCTTGTGAAAGTTATGCCTAGTACTGTTGTTCTGCGCATGGTTTATCCTCAGTGACATACACATATGCATATGAAGGGTACAAGGGAAGACAAATTAGTGTCCACATATACTAGTTTACAGTAAACTGCAATTGAAAGTTCAAATCTTTTATTTTGTACCTGGATGGGTTTGTATAATGGTTCGATATTTCGGACATTCATCCACATTCCTCTGTACGCTTTGGAGAGGAAAGAGTACTGGCAATTCTCTATGGTTTGGTAACATAACATTATTTTTTGTAAAAAAAAAGGACATTTATTCTTCTTACCCTGTACCTTTCATACGTATTAAATACTTCTTAGTTGCAATTGTTTGAGGAATTTCATAAACTTAAATAGATTGAGACGTACAATTAGAGTTTGAATTATTTCATTTCAACAAAATATGTCTTTTCATTATTTGTATGTGTCTATGACATGAAAATTGTTACTCTGAAATAAAATGTCGCACTGTAGAAACTATGGGAGCTGTAGTTTTCTTTCCTGCGGGAGAAATGTAGTCACACGCACTAACTATTAAACGAGCACTAGGATGTACTGAAGATAAATAATAAAGATTTCAGTGATAAGCACCCTGAAATGATATGTTCGTTTGCTGTTTGTTAATCGCATAGATATGTTTAAATGGTAAAATAATTGTTGAATAACGCAAATAAACTGAGCTGAAAAATTAAGCGCGATATTAAAGAGATCTTACTTCACCGTTAACTTTCAGAGGTCCCATAAACTAAGGTTTCCTGGCGTAACAATATAACTTGGAAGAAGTTTCCTAGATTATTACCTCACACAAGGTAGCCATAAGAATAACAAAAAACACAAATCACTATTATTGAAAATGTCCCATTCAAATTGTTTCTTCAATCAGGGCTGCTACATTCGAAACAAAATTTCCTGAAAAAATGTTTCAAGTTATACTTTGGTTTCCGAAGTGATCCCTGTTGACAGTCTCTCTCACACTGTCTACACACACACACACACACACACACACACACACACACACACACACACACACACACACACACACACACACACACACACACATATATATATATATATATATATATATATATATATATATATATATATAGAGAGAGAGAGAGAGAGAGAGTGTGTGTGTGTGTGTGTGTCTGTGTGCGTTATACATCCCACCTCTTCTCACTATTCACAGTATCAAATCAGGTTTCCAAAGAGGGCTTTGAACTTCTTTCTAGAACTCCAAGGTTCCGCTTTTGTGGAAAGAAAAAAATAAACTCGTCGAAGCACCAAAGTATTTTTTTTTTTTTATTCTTTGACGTCTTCCCCAGACTTTCCTCTATTTTCTTTTCACTTTCCGTTCGCAAAATTCTCAGCCGCAGCTGTTCCAAGTTTTGACCGCTCAGTCCCAGATGCACATCACGACACTTTCTAGCAACTCGTCCCAAACAACGCGCGAAGCTGCGCGAACCAAACGTAATCTTCAACAATCCAAGGAAAAGAAAAGGGGGAAATTCATGGAATATGTCGAGGACGAGATAAATAGATTTTATTTTTTGTATTCGAACAGTTGCATCTCAGGCGATGCTGTATCGCGAGAATGACACGTTACAAATTTCTCCGCGAACAGTCACTCAGTATAAAAATATTCCGTGAAATAAGTCGCTCACTCCGGATATAGTGAA
This sequence comes from Medauroidea extradentata, assembly GCA_003012365.1. Taxonomy (NCBI): domain Eukaryota; kingdom Metazoa; phylum Arthropoda; class Insecta; order Phasmatodea; family Phasmatidae; genus Medauroidea; species Medauroidea extradentata. Next base: position 108,822 of record PNEQ01041397.1, read on the forward strand.
AAAAATGTCGTGACTCTTCAACGTACACATCGTGAATTGCAACAAAACTAAAGAGGTTAATTTCAAAAGGATTTGTTTTCATACTCCTGAAAATTATAACATAATTAAGTGTGTCGAAGTGAGGAAAAATAGTAATTTTATATTTGCATTAAATAGTGTATTAGTTTTGTAGACGTTGCGTGGAAGAATATTTCTCTCTTTCATAAACAACAGCTCATCTAGTTCTCCCATAATGGCAAAGTTGCATTTTCGCTCCTAAAAACCAAATAAATAAAAAATATAAAAAACCTATTATGAAATGAAAAAATTTAAGTTTAAACTACATGCCACGTGTCACAGCATGACATGTTTTAAAATACATTACAAACAATTTTGTAATAAAAATATATATAAGAGGCAAACTATTCAAAACTTCAGAATTTGTTTAATATAAAAATATGTTGTAATGGATTTTAAAACATGTCAAGCAGTATCCTATGGCGTGTATTTTCAATGTGAATTTACTTTCGTTATTTAATTGCGTTCATTGGTTTAAGAAAGAAAAACGCACATTTGACTTTGAAGTGCTATTTTGGGAAATCTGGCTGAGTTATTATTTTTTTTGTTAGCGCAAAGTCTACAAAACTGACGCAATTTCATACAAATATGGAATTAGGATTTTTCTCCACTTCAACGCCCGTAAAGTACTATTGCACAATCTAAATCTGAATTAGTGAATATTCACTCGTTCACGCCGATGGATGGAGCAGTTTCAAAAAACTGAATCAGTGAGTAACCACTGTGAAATCGGAGACTAATCACTGTATCTGAATAAGTGTACCAACATTCCACAAGTTAATTAGTGAAAGTCCACAGATTTTCCAGCAATTGTTCACTTATTCAATTAGTGAAAACTGTTCTTCAAAAAAACTGGAAAAAACTTTGAATGTTACCTGATTCACTTGCGAGATGTTGGCACTCTTAAAGGTTCTCAATGAATATTCAATAATTAAAAAGTGACTATTTTCACTTATTCAAAAGGTTGAAAGTGTTCCATCCATCAGCGTGAATAAGTGAATATTCACTTATTTAGATTAAGGGCGCGACTACCGCAATTTTAATCACCACTTTTAAATTTTTTATTTGTACCAGTTATTTTTTTGTTATTTTAGATACAAAATGTGACCAAATTTGGCTCTTATAAAAATTTTTTAACTCTTATAGTTTTCGCGTAATGGTTTGTTAAAGTCATATTTTGTATGTTTCCGTTTTAACGACTACACTAAAACCAACTGATATACCAAACTCAAAAAAATCACAATGAACAAATACATTGCAGGCTACAATGACATGCTCTTAAAATTAAAGAATAGAAATTATTTGTATTAAAAAAATTTATTGAATTTTTTAAATTTTTATTTTTAGTTTCAGAATTTTTTTTAATTATAAATAATTTTTATTATTTAATTTTAAGAGCATATCATTGTAGCCTGCAATGTCTTTAACCACTGTGATTTTTTTGAGTTTGGTATATCAGTTGGTTTTAGTGTAGTCGTTAAAACGGGAACATGCAAAATATTACTTTAAGAAACCATTACGCGAAAACTATGAGAGATAAAAAACTTTCATAAGAGCAAAATTTAGTCACATTTTGTGTCTAAATTAAGAAAAAAACATCTGGTACAAATAAAAAATATATAAAATGGTGATAAAAATTGTGGTAGACCGCGCCCTTAAAAGAGTGCGAATTTACAAAATAAACAGCGGTTAGTTGGATGGACACAGGCCTTTCACACTTCAAGAGCTGCCGACTTAATGATTGGTGTAAGATACGGTGGTATTTGCAATATACTATAACTGATTGCTTGATAGTTTACACTTCAATCCCAGCCCGGGCGGCTCAGGTTCTTGTGGGTCCCATTAAATATCGCCTCCCGCTGTTTCACCGACGCGGCGCAGCTAAAGTGCAGAGCAAGTTAGGCAGGCCGTCAATTGCATGCACATGAGTACTTGATTTCAATGCTGCGCAACCAGACGCAACGCAAGTGCAAATTTTGCGTTGCATCCATAAAAAGCGATATTTAATTCGCCCACAGGTTGGGCTGCACTTGCCGAGAACTGGACAGCCACTGTACGAGGTGCAAACAACTACGCAAGTCAAAGTTCAATGTCGCATACAACTGTTTTGTACTAGAAAGTGCAACCAACTGACTTATAGAAATGAAATATTTCACACTAAATAAGTGTCAAGGTCTTCGTCAAGATGAGTATAAAAACAAGCATTAATTTCTTATTTAAATTTCGAAAAAAAAAAATTGAATTTAAAATAAAAAAATTAATTTTTTGTAAATTTTAAAGTACAATAATTTCAGTGCAGTTTTTTGTACATTCATTAACGTAGTCAATGACCCTGGTTTTCAGTATGAATGATTTCATATCTTTAGGTCAGTTGGTTTGTCTTTTTCGTACAAAACTCTTTTCTGCATAATCGACTTTGACATGACAATATACAAAAACTATGAAAGTTAAAAAATTCCAGTATTGAATAAAAATAGTCACAATGTATGCCTATTATATATAGTGCAAAATAAAAATTATTAAAACAAAAATTTTGGTGCACCGTTGCCGTAACAGCCAGTAGATATTTCATGGTCTCGTAGACAGAGAGGTCGTTAGATACGGTCACACACAACTTGGTACAAATATAGAAGCTGGAAAGGAGTCGGCCATAGCCTTTATTAAGAAACTATTCCAGCCGGGGAACGAACCTGGGTTCTCCTGAATTCGAGTCCATGTTATCGTGTTTTTTTATGTTAGGCTCCTTGGCGAGGTGTGAACATCGTCAACGAGCCAAACACCCTCATTTACAGCTTTATTATTAGGCAGTTGTGACACTTTTTGTGGACTATGAGTATTGAAATGATTTGGACAGACGAACACAAATTTCACACCCAGCCAGACCTGGGAATTGAAACCAGAGCCCCTCGTACCAAAGTCGGCCGCTCAGCCAACTTAGCTACGGGGAGTCGGCTTCCGTTAAGCCATCCGTCCTGTTCTTCAGGAGCGTACAGTTCTGAGAATCTACAACCGTTACTGACAACATTCCACAGGGTGCTGCTCCTTCAACAATTAAAACAAAGTTCATAATTTGATAAATGAGAAAATGAGAGCTCGTAGTTTGCTCGTGAGTCTGAACACCTTATATCTCTTCCTGTCGTGATACCAGTTGTAACTGCAGGTTCTTGCTTGCTTCGTCCTCCAAGGGAGTAAAGTAGTGAACATTAACCCTCATTCTCTGCTACAGTATGTCGTCCACCCACCGGATGATGAAGTAATATTATGCCTAGAAAAGATCGTTTGCACACGAAACTGAGCACTAACATGCATTTACTAGATAGCGTCCTACTGAATTGAGCGATCAATGCATACAGCAGACTTTCTTCTACAACAATGTTCACACCTTTAACATATTAGGCACTTATGAAAATTCACCAGATTAGGGAAGGTCCAACAAAATGTAAAGTTTTTGGTGTCTGAAAAATTGCCCAGGCAAGTTTATCTGTATTCGTAATGTAAAGCAACTGTCACAAAAATGATTAATTGCTTTTGCATATTAAATAGAACACCAGTTTTTAGTACTTGAAATTTACTTCGAAAATTGAGTAAAAATGTGAAATATATGAAACGGAACTTTCTGTTACATCATAATTAATATTAACGAAAAAAAAACACTTTTTTAATAAAAGTGACTTACACCACTATTTTCTAAGCTCCTCAAATACTATATATTTCAATATAATCAAAATACGTGCAAAGAATTAACTGTAAATGAAGAATTTAGCAAAATATTTATCATGTGGAAAATATGTAGGTTTGTTTTTGTTCCCGTCATTTTAAAACTTCGAATAACATTGCAGGGGTTACCAAACCCTGGAAATCGAACAAAACCTTTTCTCGTAACTACCCTACTCCTATCAGTGAATTTGCATAAGCGCCTAATGAGTCAGATTTGGATGCTGTATTTCGGTTTAGTTTGGGTTTGAGGGGAGGGTAGGTGTAATTTATGCATATTTGTTGCGTCAACTACAAAAAAGAATGTATATTACAAATGGGAGTATTGTAAGTGATTGATAAGATGCAGAACTCAAGGAAAATATACAGACTCAACAAGAAATATTACATCAATAACTTCATTCGTACACCCGGACCCTCAGATTACTTTGACTTCTGTGTGCTATGCTTCTTTGAAAATAAACATTTTAGGGGCACAAAAACTGTTGCAAACTAAAGAAATATTTCGGACATACGCCATGCAGCAAATAGTGCCTCACCGAAAACCAGAAAACACGCGTAATATACAGACAAGTAAACAAACAAAAGGACTTGGTTTGCAACTGGCAAACGTAGGTACACATACACAATTCCACAAGTTATTCAGTCGGTGAGATACAAGAAAATACATGAACACTAACGTGCCCCCAGGCACAAAAAAAAACGAAAAAATAAACGCATAACTGAGATTATTCCACAAAATGAATTCGTTAGTAAGTTAGAAGCAACAGACAAATGAAATAACTACAACAATAAACAGGAAAACCAAATGATAAACAAAAAATGCTGGATGTAGACGACAAAGCAGAAACACAGATTACGGCGAAATATTTATGCGTTTGAAGGGAAACCAGAGCGTAGAAACACAGACATCTTGAGAAAAGGGAACGGAATACAAATAACACGGTATCTGTTGACAGTAAAACAATGAAACACAGACGAACACATTGTGTTCACACAAAATGTGTTCGTCTGTGTTTTCATTGTTTTACTTAGAATTTTAAGAGAAGTAGTTCAATAGTTAAGGAAACGGAATTATATGTATGCATTGAGCAGTATCAAAATTTGTTTCTGCAGCAACTTGTCGGAATATATTGTAGAGATTTTGCGCTGGTGATGGGTGACATGATGTGAGTGTGGAGTTGCGCCGGAATTGTGTGTAGGGGGAGAGGGGTGACGGAGAGATCCGGAGAAAGCCCGCCGTCCATCGGCATTGTCCGGCACGATTCCCACATGCGAAAATCCAGGGACGGACTCTGCCGGGAATCAAGCCTACATCGTCTTGGTGGGAGGCGAGTGTCCTGGCCACTACGCAAACTACTGCCCCTCGGAATATATCCCACTTCGTGATGAATGCGATCGATGTATACGCTTTGCGCGTATTCTCGTAATATATTTTCCTCTTTGTCCTACATGTATGAGATGGGTCTAGTAGGCACGATGATTTCAAAAATTAAGACGTATGTTAGCCTTTTTGGAATATGTACTGCCCATATATTTTTAATATCGTGAACCGAAGCCAAAGTTGTAATAAATTTGTTGACAGCTAGTCAGGCCTTTTTAAGATAGCACCCCTTTCAATTCATTGTTTAACTCTCCCTGGAGCAGTATTTCAATTGATATAACGGTAGCTTAAGTTTTCTTTACGGTTAGTTGAGTAATACAGTGATATTCGCCCTGAATTTACAATAATTCACCAACCGCTGATTAACAACTATATTAAACAATGCATTGTCAATATGTGGTAAGCAGTAAATACGCTCTGACAACTTTGGTTAGTAGGATTTTGTATACATGTTATCTGCTGGTGGTATTTGGAAATGTAAGTTTTATAAAAGTGTGTTATTTCCATTCTTCACCGGTAACTATAGGCTATATTTCAGAAGGCATGCTAGAAATTGGCTTGGTTAAGTTTTATGAGCAAACTTGCATTAATCATGCTAATACTATACTTATCTTATATGTGTAGTTGGCTCACATTGTTCATGTGTTTCATTTTTAATTTAAAAAACTCAAGAAATAACAATTTTAAACACTGTGGCTTCAAAGCAAGATAACAAAATCACTACAAAGTGTTGTTCACCTATATGGCAAAAAAAAAAAAACATGAGAACCGTGAAGTTAGCTCACCATGAAATATGTTTAAAGTACTGTACTCGTATTACCGAGTGTTCAAATATTTTAATTTACTGCTTAGAGAATTATAAAGATGAATGACTTAATGTGGGCCTAATAAGAACGCATGAACATATGGTGTAGCTACAAAAGACTTACAGTTTGTGTACATAATACCGACACGTACAAGAAATTAAGTATTATTTTAATGTAACTCTCTTTCGACTTGTTATTTAATTTTCTCATGAAATATCATCTATTTACATACCAATCCATTGGAACATCATCATTTGCCACTGTTCGTTAACTTGGCTGTTTTCGGTTTTTTAAAAAGAAAAGAAAAGAAAGTTATATGTGTATATATGTATATAGAAGAAAACTATATAAATGTTATGTACCGTTTCTTAATTCTGTAATATTATTGAGGACGGATAATTTCTATGTTATGTTTCTAAGATTTCAAGAAAAAAAGATTCATACATCTTAATTCTTTTGGGAAAATAGGTTAAAACCACTATCTTGTATTTCATATTTATTTTTATAGTTTGTTGGTAACGTATCATAATTATGTCAGTGATGATTCAAAACGAACTTAATGATTTTGAAAAACCGGAAAACCTTTTACGTGCATATGCTATTACCCTCTCATAATAGACTATTAGGTTTTTATTTCCTGTAGCAATAAATGTAATTACGTACGAAAACATTCTTTCCTCTAGAAATATGTATTTAACAGGTATATGGCAAGTTAAGATTGCCATATTAAATATAATAACTCAAATAAATCATAATATATGTATATATATATATATATATATATATATATATATATATATATATATATATATATATTATAATGCTTATTTGTATTTATTTTTGCGATTATTAATTTTCTGATTTTGAAAACATTAAAAAACCAATTTATGAAAATATAAATTAATTTGGGAGCTTTTTTTACTGTGTGTAAAGGAAAACGCCCATGTAAACAAAGTCACGTTCTTTGAGCGCAAAGTAATGAAAGCGCCTAATTTTTTTCTTGTTGCCTTCAACTATAAATCACTTAGGTTGCTAGGCAGGCTTTATTTCATGCGTTGTCGATTGCCACTTTATTAAGGTGTCAAAATGAATAGAGTTTAAAGCCATAATTGAATACCATGCCGAATTTATTGTCTGCTTTCTCCAGAGTTGAAGAACCGATGTGTCACTCTGTCTCTCTCTCCCTACCGGTTTTTACTCTTTCAGACCTTTTTAATCATGTAGTATAGACAAACGAAAAACATCCAATCTCTAACAGCGGCCAAAGAAGGCAAAAAAACTGGAGTGCTTCAGAGATTGAATTGTTTTTGTTTCAACGCAGCAGGACACGGGGACAGATAAATTTCCCTTTTTAAATATTATTCCTGTCATAGGCCCAATACTCGGAGCTATTGTTCCAACTCACTGTATATTCTCTCGTTCTCCCGTTTCCTTTCCTCATGTTTGCTTTGCGAAGCAGTGACAAAAAAAAAAAAGATTTGCCTGGAAACATTTCATGATGGCCCCACAACAATGGTACACTCACTACCTGCTTATGTTATTTCGTCGTTGGTTCGGAACAAGCGTACTAGCGCAACGTGTTGCTAAGCGCACGTTTTCTTCCTTCTTCTTTCAACCATCCTATTTCTATCTCTATCTCGCTCCAACACAACACAACACACACATACACTCTCTCTCTCTTTCTCTCTTTCTTTTATCGCTCTACATTGAAAAACTGAAATAGTTAAGACTGCACCTGCACGAAACTAGCTCAGAATTGTTTCTCAAGTATTAAGAAACTAGCGTCATTTCCCCAGTATGTTTACCTTAATGCCTTACTCTCTTGTTCCTACTTTTTTAGCAGTTTTAATTTTTTTACGCCTAAAGGAGAGCAGATATCAAAAATCTCTCTGGCAGTTTTGTTCAAAATCGCGTTCTCCGCGTTAGATGTTTTACTAAGGCAGTAAATACTGTGGTTTTTAGCAAATTATGTAAATAACGAAATTCTGGTTAATTGACTTTTTAGTCGAAATCGTATAATTTCTTGCTTTGAAAACTTACCTATCATGACAAAAACAGTTTTAAACGAAACTGCCAGACAGTTTTTTGATATTTGCTCTCGTTTAAGATAAAAAAATAAATAATGATAGCAAAACAGTACAAACTAAATACCTATCATGGCCTTCAGGTGGCCGTCTGCCTAGGACCACTGAGCGGTGTCCAGACTTTAGGCCTTTAAAAGATTTTTCGACATATGCTCGTCGTCGTAAGTGATATCTGCTTAGTAATAACATTCAAAGTACACGATAAGTGTTTATATACCCATTTTAGACTCAGCACTTACTCCTTTAAGTCCTCGCTCTTTAGTTCTTCAGTGGTTTCGAAAATATTTTTAACGCAAATTAATACATATATCGAAAATTCATTCTTACAGTTTTAACACTTATATATCATCGTTTATATCTGAATTTTTCTGTTGCAAAACATCAAACGGATTTTTATATTTTTGCCCCTGAAATATCACATATTTTGTTGTCAAAATAAGCCAAAATGAAGCAATATGTTTTCTTGCTAGCAAACGGTAAATTATTTAAAAATACGCTCTGGTGGAATTGTATGTCGTATGACTGTACACAGTCTCAAATTTTATTCAAAGCTTTTGGTTAAAAATATTCAATTTATTTGCAGTTGTGTGAAATAATTGAAAGATCATGACCTTAAGCATATTTTCTAGAGTCCAAATAGGTTATGGCAAAAATTGGTGTTTATGCAGTTATTTTTTGGTATTAAAATATTGTAACAGATATTTTGTAAAGGGGTGAGTGTGTATAAAATATAGCTTTAACTTTAATATTACATCATAAAATGGTAGGGTTGCCACTTAATATCTCATAGAGACATTGTCTTAAGTATTGAAAGCATTTCGTGTAGTGAGAAAGTAGAAGGAATTTGGTCTGCTCTTGCAAGCGAGGTTTTGATTATAAATCAATAGGATAATGCCGGGGCAGGAGAATAAGTGTCCTTCCAGAAAAACGATCATCCAATTACGACATCACCCCACACTTCACATCTCACATGTGAAAATCGGAAATGACAACATCGGTAGTTGAACACGAGTCGTTTAGGAAGGCAAGTGTATCTATCTAACCACTGTAGTTCCTCAAACGCATTTCGTCTTCAAGTAATCTTTTGAGAGCTAATTTACGTCCTTCTCACTGCACTAATATTGGTATCGTTAGCTGCTTAAAATACTACGCAAGTTTATTGCAATAAATTTAGAAGTTGGCAGCGGGAAGTAGGCAATATTCTTTTAGGATATATCATCAGTTAGACAGCTCGTTGACAACGAGGCCAATATAGATGGAAAGAGTAGCTAAAATAAATAGGCAAGGGAGGATGAATATGTCATGGCGTGTATTAGGAGCAATTTCGATATCCACCTGAAGTAAAATTGGAAATCTTAATTCACGCCGGGTTTCAAAACCGTGACTTTCCGAACACGATTTCAGGGTGTTGCCTTGCTCTAAAGCAGCAGCCTGGAAAACCGAAGAATTCCGATGTATTAATTTTACAAGTAGTTTTTCCCATTAATATAAATAAATCGTGACTTGACATGTAAATTTGTGGTTTAAATATTTTACTCGAGTAGGAAGGATTTTTACACAAACTCTGAGACCTGTTAAGCTTTCGAAATACGTCGAGATGTCAATGTTTACTAGCATCAGTGATGTTCTCTTGCTTTTGAAAGCTGCCATACCTAAAACATTAATTAATTTACAAAAGATAAGTATTTAAAATAATAAAACATTTTCTTTCAGAAATCATAGCAGTGCAAATTTTTGACACTTTAAGAAAATATTAAAATTATATATTGAGAAAAACTAATATAGTCTTATGTATTACAGTGGGGGACATTGGATCTATTTCAGAGCATGCCAGAATTGATTCACTGTTGAAAGCTTCATACCGCATGCAACACGAATCGATAAGCACGGCACTGGATGTGTTGTGAGGTTCGGCCTGTCGAGTGAGTGAGAGATTTTGGTCAGCGCTTAACATCGAGGTATTTAGCGCTGGTGAGGGGTGACACGAGGTGAATATGGAGCAGCACCGGAATGAAAGGGCGGAGGAAACGGAGGATCCCCGAGAAAACCCATCGACCGTCCGGCACGATTCCCACATGCGAAAATCCGGGGACCGACCCGCCGGATCGCCTCGGTGAGAGGCGAATGGTCTGACCTTTCGGCCTCCACGCCCCTACTGCCTGTCGAGCAAGTCGTCAACAACGGAACTACATTTAGTGGTCATTTTGTAAATTTTCAGGCAGCCACGTGTATCAATAGGCAGGTTATATTTTGCAGCCAGCTGGGGTTATGGAGGTTTGCTCAGTCAGGTGACCAGGTTTGCTTCATCACCTGGGTACCTCAAAAGACCCTGCAAGCATTCAGGGTCCAATGAGTTAACAGCCACTTCAAATTTTTGCACGGGTTAGATTGTCAACCCCATAAGAAGAAATTTTCCATGCTTCGGCTAAACTCGTGACTTCATATAATCGCGTACGGAGCGAATACCTGCATATGTTGCACCAACTTCAGCAGTAGCGTTACGTCGTCAGCATTCAGTGTGTTAAATAGACGGAGTGCAAAAGTCATACTGTTTCAGTTTTGAAGTATTTAGCTTTAGAAATATTATACTCAGAGATGATGGTTAGAGACACTGGAAAATCGCGAAAATAGTCTCCAATAAACAGTATTATATTAACCGTGACACATGTGAACAGTTTTGGGACAAAATTACACACGCTGTGTGTCCAAGCTGTGCAGTTCTAACTGGGTCTGTTGTAGAGAGAAAAAATGCTGCAAATAAACGATAGCCAATGTTGATAAAAAACATTCAGTGTTATGTACATCACGTTAGAGCCTAGCAAACAGTCAACTATTCCCGCGATTTTCTGGTGTCTCTAATGATGGTATATCGTGAAAATGTTTTGTGCCAACACGACCTTTAAAACACTACATTATCTTGCAACATATATGATTCGGTGATATAAGGTATCTGTACCGAATATGGCCCAGTTCTCAATATGGCCCACTAGTCTTCATTGTGTGGTAATGCCGAGATCGATGTGGGATCGATACACACTAGTTTCCAGTATGAACATACACCATACATGTATATCTATCTTACATCATCCATGTGTTATATTAGTAATATAATTAATGACTATAAGGCACACATGATTTTTGAACCTTAAGTGGGCCATATTCGATACAGGTACCTTACTTATTTATGACTACGGCCATGAACTTTTCGCGAAAAGAATTTTGCCCCACTTTGTTTCAGTGCCTTACGTGCACACCTGCAACTGTGCTTCATGATTATTGGCAGCGTGTCTTTGAGAAGTGACGTTTCTCATTTGACTGTGCCAATCACAGTAAAGTTACTGCAACACCCCACGTCTGCAATTTGTGGATAAAACTTCAAAAAACGTGAGAGTTAGAACAACCAATAACTAACCATGAATCAGAAGTCTAGGTGTGCGCGCGAGGCACTTGAACAAACTGCGGCAAAATTATTTTCGCGAAAACTTCATGGCCCTACTTATGACAATAACCCACGATTTTTGGTGAAAAGAATTCTGCAGCAGTTTGTTTCAATGCCTTACGTGCATGTTTGCAACTCTGTTTCATTGTTATTGGCAGAATGTAGGCGTGGCTCATTTGACTGTACCAATAAGAACAGAGTTACTGAGGCACCACACGTCTGTGGTTTGCGGGTAAAACCCCGAGATGCTGAGAGTTACAATCAGCCAATCACTGACCATGAACCAAGGCTGCATATGTACACATAAGTAGAGGCACGATTATTTCGCGTATTCAATTCTAGGTCAGGTTGAACGTCAATAACGTATACTTCACTCCTCCTTCTGTGATTAGACGAGAGCGATTTTAACACACATTTGACGACTGCAAGCCAGTTATAAATCAGGAAACAAGTCGTGGGAGATATGACGTGCTACACGTTTGTACTGATAGAAACCAATGGATATTCGGCTTCAGCCGGTACACGTATAGAACTGAGAAGTCTAGGCTGTTACCAGATGATTACGCGAAATACTCGTGCCTCTACACATAAGGCATTGAAACAAATTGTTGCTGAATTCTTGTAACCAAAAATCGTTGGCTCTACTAACGACATAACGTAGATGTCTGCTTACCAATAACAGGCATTAAATATTACAATATCGGGATTCTTACTGGCTCAGTTAAATAAGGTAACAGCTCCAAGTACAAGCTTAAGCCAGTAATATTATGGTAAGCTGAACGTGTGTTGAAATCCTGCAAAAAGTCAAGTTTTCCAACGATAAACCATCACCCATCTTCTCTAATTATACTGTGAGTGTCATTTCACCAACCGCACAGACGAGTTCGGATTCGACCTAGAAACTCTTGTCAGGTTATTCCTTACGGATATGTAGGATGTCCAGAATCAATAATACTTACAAGAAGCACAACACGCGAATCCTAGGCTAGCAGCAAAATGTTGTTTTACGTGAACAGAGCGGCAACACTGCATGGAGTTAGCACTTTCTTGCGTTACACGTATACCTTACTGCGGTTGTTCTGGCCATCATATTATGGCCGCATGAGCATTCTAAGGCAGTGTCTCAATTCACTCAGTGTGTGCTCTTTCGCACTCTTTCTCTCACGACCACGTCAGAGAAAGTGCTCTCTGGTCGTCTCAATTCGTTGCCGAGAGTGCGAAGGAGCGAGAGGACGAAGCTGTTCACTCGCTGCACTCTCTCGTTCTCTCTGGCGCACACCGTCTTGATTACAACTATGATGTGAGGTTATTGAAGAAATGTGAGTAATATATTGCTAAAATTTAAATACTGAAGAACCTAAATTTTATAAAAATGTGACGATTATTTTCAAGTTACGATAAATATTTATAATTTTGAGGAATTGTGTAAGTTATATGTCAGTAACACTAGCACACAGTGGCCGAGAGGTCAGACCTCTCGCCTTCCACCAAGGCGATCAGGGTTCGATTCCCGGCGGGATCGGTCCCCGGATTTTCGTATGTGGAAATCGTGCCGGACGATGCCGCTGGTCGGCGGGTTTTCTCGGGGATATCCCGTTTCCCCCGCTCGATGTTAAAAGGACGTGGTAAATAATTCAATGCTAAGAGCATTAATCTATAACTATAGGTTTCTTCAAGCCAATTTGCGAAACTTAAACAATAGCAATCCGAGACAATAGTTTTAGCCAAAGTTTTAAATAAATTTTGTTACGAAATTCTGAGACACAATCTCTGACGCCGGAACCTCGTGCATTTAACTGCGGCGCAAGGGATCACGCGTAACGAATTAGTAATTTTGGATAAATATTTGCTCACAAAGTTGGCAAATACCAATATCTCGGATTGTCATTGAGTATTTTATCAATACTGGCTTCGAAAAAAGCGTAGAAATCAATTGTTGTTTTCAGCGCTTATTTATCTATCATGTACTCTTAAGCGCTGACTAAAACCTCTTCACTCACTCACTCACTCGGCGCAGGAAATGGTTTTCGTCCGGGAGCAATACCACAAAAGGTGACCACGTACCATGGAAAATAATTTAATACATAATACCCTATTCTTTCTCCGCCAGGTCTTACATGTAAGCAGCGCCCTTAAGAGGAAGCCGCTGCACTCGAGGGGTCAGACGTATCGCCTCCCATGCAGGCGATCCAGGTTCGATCCGAGGCGGGCGCCGTCCCGGATTCTTAGCTATTGGGAAACATGTCCGACGTTGACAGAAAAGTGTTAATTTTTTTTTTTTTTGTATTTTGTTATTTAGTACGTACATGCGTACATAAGCACATAAAAACTGACGTTTTATTATTTAAGCGTCTAATTTTACACATGCTTACTTGATAAAAAATGTGCAACAAGATCACTGCCGCCAAAAAATTCATGCCCCCCCCCCCCTAGAAAAACCTGAAAATACGCCCCTGTTGGACGATAGTTATCCATAAGAGCTACATTGTTATTCCACCGCAATACGATGAAGTCCGCACGCTTTGAACTGTATACCATCAACTGTGGTGCCACTCGACCATACTTTTATTTTGTTTTGTATCTTAGTTTGCTTTACTAGCAGTTCAGTAAGGTATTTATTTTGGCACCGAGAAAGATGCAGTGTTTCGCTTTATTCCATTAGGTAATTCACTTTCGATCGATTTAAACATGTTAAGCACGCGAATTATGTAAACTTTTGGCAAAGTCTCGTTTCTCCTTTTAATTATTCCAACAGTTTTTAATATATCTCGTAATGTTGAATATCAGTAAAATACTATTATAATATTGTAACAATTCGTAAATTTTTAAAAATATATTTTCATGTAATGGCTGTTTTGCCCGTGTTTGTTCTGCGCTGCACTAGGTGAAAGCTGTGTACACATTTGTAAACTTTATAAGAACCACAGCCGTGTTCGTTGGATATATTAAAACATTTGTGCTATTTGTTCTATAAAATCTTAATAAGGCATTGTTAGGCTGAAAATTTTAGTAATACTGGTTTATTGATTGGTAAATGCATTAGTTTCAGTATTACTAATTAAAAATACACTTTAAACAAGTTAGTTTTATGGCTGTAAACGAGTGACTGTTTTCGATACTATCGATCTCAGTGCGCTTGCGATATGCTGAGTTGACCATCTTCCCTTTCATTTCTACAAAATGTAATGACTTTGACGTGTTTTTCTATCTGTTCTTGCCTCTCGCATAAAAATGCGAAAACTTAGTTGCATCTACTTTTGGGTGAGTTTTAATTATGTTTTTACAGTTCGGTTTTCTACTTGCGTACCATTTATTTTTCTCTTCTCATGCTATTTTTATCGTTTGCACAGCGGTCCACACTGCCGGCCTTGATGTGGCCATGCTGCAACCTTGATGTGAGCTGATTAGTTGTATGCAGACGTGATGGCCTAGTTTTCTCCTCAGCTGTACCTCCAGATATGCCCTCGGAGGACCTTAGTGACGCCCACGTGTGAGTACAAGGAAAGCTTTTCTTTTTTTAACTTGCCTTTGCCCATCGCCACCATGCAGTATGTTTTGGCCGCGCTGAGGTCTTATTTTTTT
Organism: Medauroidea extradentata; assembly: GCA_003012365.1. NCBI lineage: Eukaryota > Metazoa > Arthropoda > Insecta > Phasmatodea > Phasmatidae > Medauroidea > Medauroidea extradentata. The sequence goes on from PNEQ01041397.1 coordinate 123,888, forward strand.
TTTGACTTAACAGCATAGAAAATGTGTTAAAATAAAAAAAAATTGTCTTCAAGAATTTTTTCTAACCTACATTTTTTATAATACAAAATATTTTGAATTTTTTAAATTGCAATATGTAATACCAAAGTGTATTTTAACCTACCTAAGTATTCGGGGCGACCCAGTCTGTTAGTTCTTTTAGCTGTCAAACTATACTTTCTCAAAAAACTGAACTAAATATTTTAATAACTTAAATAACATATTTGTTCTTCTTTGTTAAGAAGTGTGATGTTGTAAAGAATTTATTACTCATGTCTTATAATGTTAATGTTGTTATTTGTTACAGAGATTTTCAAATATTTGTTAGCAGCGCGAATTTGTGTCTTTTCAAACAATTTTTTTTATAATTGCTCAGTATGAATACTTATTATTTAACCTTCTGTTGAGTATTGTCTGTGTTAATCTTTTTTTATGTTAATTTGTGGTCCTGCGACCACACCTCGAATAATTAACAGGAAAGAATCCTGAGCCTCGGCCCTTTTTGCTCTCAACTATTTATGGAAAATTTGCCCATCAGTTGGAACCACGTTCACGTGTGAGTTGGCTGCCTGTTCGTGATGTTTCTGTGTCATGCTTATTCTGAGTGTTGGACCAGAATGGCAGACCTAAGTTAGTTCATTTAAGGTAGGTGGTGCAACTCAGCTCACTGTACTGCAGAAATTGTGTGTTTTCGGACCTATGTTCACATTATTTTTTTTATTTCTTTATGTGTGATAAAATGTTCCCACAAAATGTTGCCATGCAACGTTTGCAACATTCTGTCTGTGTTGCCTAGCGGAAAGCGTTTTAAATACGTTCTACGTCGTTATTAACGATGAGAAATGGGAGTTACGCATTCTGGATCTCGTGATTTGTTTCTTGATAAGCAATGTTTGTTATTATTTTATCATCTCTATTCTCCTGGTTTTTCACGTTTTGAAAATTTTACCAAAAATAGCTTTACTAATGAAAAAAAACTTCACGATATAGTCGTCACCGACGATTAATAAGAAATATTGTAAATGTGAAGCGATTTTGGTCTGCGCTTAACATCGAGGTCTATAGAACTGGTGAGAGGTGATATGTGAGTATGGAGCATCGCTGGAATGAAAGGGCGGGGGAAAACGTGAGATATCAGAGAAAATCCACCGACCAGCGGCATCGTCCGGCACGATTCCCACATGCGAAAATCCGGGGACCGACCCCGCCTGGAATCGAACCGGGATCGCCTAGGTGGGAGGCGAGAGGTCTGACTCCTCGACCACAGCGACCCCATGAAACATTGTAAAATATGTAATTTTTAATTAGATTGAGAAATTTGTTACTTAAGGGGAACATCTGGCACGGAAGATTATAAAAAATATTCGAGAGTAAAATTATAATTATTAGTTAAATGAATGTTAAGTTATGGCCTTCGAGGAGAATAACACAATTGAGATTTTACGACCACTTCAGAATCATAAAGGTAAAAGGAATCTCCAAGATAACACCGTTGTCACACAAGCTAACATGACCGAGGTAAAGTTAAGATGATTACGAATGACTATCAAATATACGCTTTCTTACTACTCTACACTGATTTAAATTTCAGTAGTAAATCTAGATTATATTCATGGCGTTTCTGGTTTATAATTAATGTATAGTTCTGATTTGATATATTCATGTATAAAATGTGTGGGTGTGTGTGAGGACAGATTCTTATATGTCTGTGCATGTATATATTCACATATATGTGTGTAGGTACACATACATATATGTATGTGTCTGTGCATGTATGTGTGTGGTGCGTGTGTGTGAGCGTGTAAACGCGTGTATATATGTGTGTGAATTTTTAAACTATAAGTGTGCATCTTCAATCACATTTGAAGAAAAAAGTAATTAAATGTATTTAAAATAAAATCCTGCAAACGGCTCTTACCTAGAGACAGAAATTATAAAACGTCGACAATTTTATGTAATCGGCACACAGACAAGCCCAAAAAAATTGTTAAAGAACTGTTTTTCGTATAAAATGTATGCGTCCTTATCAGCGCTAGCTAAGAGACTTTGCAGGAGCGAAAAGTGTAAGAGTACTCCAAACTTTGTTTTGCGTATAACTAAGTTTAATCCAAATTGTGTTCGAGTGTTGATATTGAAATCTTTCTCCACAACTGTTATCTCAAACTATTCCTCGCAAACTAAACGACAAGGAAGACGACAAACCATGCATTTTTTTTTTCAAACTGTAACGCTTTAACCGGCCTAAAATGTAACATCATATGACAGACAGTTGAAAATAGATCGCTGGTGCACAGTAAAAAAATATTGTATATTTACAAGGAAAATCTTGTAATCTAATATATTAACATTATCAGTCAGATAACAAAAGTGAGATGTCAGAAACCTTTTAAAGTGGTAATAAATATTGTGATCACCTTTAGGAACTAATAAAGTAAATGTTAACGAGAAAATCTTTCGATTTGAAACAAAATTAACCTAGGAGACCTGTCACATTTTACTAAACGTTTCATGCTTTTACAGAAACATTTTTCGAAATTAGTTTCCAAAAATATTTTTGTAACACCGTAAACAATTACTGTAAAGTGAACCAGATATTATCTGTATAGGTACAAATTTCGTTTGCAGATTTACAGAAATGTTCGTAAATATACAAACAAATTTGTAAAAGTTTTTTGAAAATTTTACAACAATTTTTGTAGTGTTACAAAAAACTTTTTTTCTGAAAGTACAATTTTTTTACTGTGTGAGCATAGACGACCGTCGAATTCTAAACTAAATAAGTTCTTCTAATGGGTAAAATTAATAGACTGACATTCAAGTTGCTAAAATATTTTATTCCACCACCAAGTGCAAATCCGTATCAGACATGGGTTAGGACCTACGCCTCAACCCCATACTTTTTCAAAGATATTAGAAGCGGTATCTTTAAATTGCTTCACGCCAGATTCCACGTTCTTGATCGTATTGTCGGCTATGGTGTGGGCCACTTGCTCTATCTTGTTCTTGGTGTCGTTTGCTTGGCTGGCCAACACTTTCATGTTGGACTGATGCTGTTTCACGATGTCCTCAGCATACTGCTTCCATTCCTCCCACTTGCTGGCTGCGCCCTTGGTCATATTCTTCTCGATTTCCTTCAGTTTATTCTGTACGTTGGCAACGAAATCCTTTGCGTTAGTCTCATTCACCGTGCTGAGATTCTTACGAGTTTCATTCGCCCATTTCTCCAGGGTCTTATAAGCCGATTCGTTCTTCGCCTTGGCGTACTGTTCAGCTTTTTCAAGCATCTCACCAAGCTTCGTTTTATTTACGTCAACGGTTTTATTATTGGATATTGTTACGTTGAAGGAGATTTCGGATGTAGCCGCTGCAATTCCCTTAAAAAAAATAATTCAAAAACATTAATTCATCGTAACCCACTTTCTCATTAGCCGTTACAAATTCATATAAAACATTAATATCTAGGTATTAAATGAATTTAGCGTAGTTGTGCATTAGCCAGTAACAGGAACGTTTTTTTTTTAACTATGCTTACTTTATATAAGAGATTATAAATAAAATCTCTTCAAAGTGTAATCAACACAAGAATGGACCACTTGCATGCGTTTTTAAATACGTTGAAATATATGCCATATTGTTAACAATGAAGAAATATGAATATACAAAAAATAATTTTTCTTCTAAAAACTATATTTTAGGAATGAGAAGCAAGCAAAGTTCGGGGAAGCAGCAGGCGAACGAAAACATATTTTGATTGGTCCACGTCACAAGACATAACAGCCAGCATTGGTCAGATAAACGCTTAATCTAGCATGGTATTCAGTGAGTAAATTGTAGTGTATTGGTTACGATATTTGGCTACAATTTTAAGGATCCGGGTTCAAAACCCACGTACGTCATACTTTTTTTTAAAAATAATACTATCAGATCGTTTTACAAGCGTCTGATACATAAATGTTTTATTAATTTTTTTAACCATCTATTTTCCATTTTCGCAACCATATTAATACGATGTCTGAAATTGCATATTTGCGCGGAGGAAACACCGATTTAAATTGAACGCGAATTGAGTAAGTGATTTGTAATGTGATCTAGTCGGATAGTGTACCTACATTAAAGGTCATATATGTGTAGCTTGCAGTTAGGCTAAATGTGTTTATTTTGTGCGTGTTCAATCCTTCGATACTTCATAAATTAAGTAATGAACACGTCATTAGTGGTAAATAGTACTGCAGTAGGCTTTATGCTAAACTTATATACAACATAAATATCAATTTTTTTTGCGGTACGCTAAAAAAAACTACACAATAGCCCAGAAGTATTATTTGCTGTATATATTTATGTATTGCATATGACCCTAACATCCGTAATGAAAAAACAAAATACTACTGATTAAAACGATAGTAAATTTGAACAAAGAATGGACGGTTCCATGTAAAATCTGAGAAACAATATTATACTAATCTGAAAGATTATTGAATTCACTTAAGTTTTCCAATATCAGCCCAGAGAGTAACCATTGCACCATCGTGGTCGACACTTGGTGTGGTTCTATAGTAAAGTAAATATATGGGTATTAAATAATTAAACATAGTAATGGTTTGCGGCGGTAAACAGGTTTATTTAATATATTATTGCATATTGCAATGCCCGGATATTGCTCTGATATTGTGCGATATAACAATGTGCGTAACACTAAACTTTTATAAAACCACCGACTCGAATACATTTTAAGTATAACATTTGTTACATTTTATGAATAACTATATACGTATAACCAAACAAACCACCGTAACAGACTTGAAAATTAGTTTTTATTGACCAAGCGTAGTTTGGCATTCCGCTGGACTGCGACAGCAGTTAGCTAGCTCGCCAAGGCCCCGTATGTACTATGGCTTGTGACATCACTGCACGTTTCCGCGGGCGTTTTATAAGCGCGAACTTTAAGTAGCTGTAGTTACCTCAAATAGACTTCAAATTTAAAAATGTCAAAACACATAGATTTTTTTATATGCACGTAGTGTGGATGTTCTCATTGAAATTTACTTGAGGGGTCCATTAACTCTTTGCCTTTACTAAAGACAGCTTATTATATAATAACATTTTTGTTCCCACGATTTCACTCTAATAAGTGGTATTGCCAACCGTCAAAAACTTTAACAAAAATTGTAAACTATTTAAGCTGAAATACATTGGATTTTGTTTAGAATGTCGATGCCTTATCCTCTCTCACATTTCTGTCAAAATGATACACATTGGTTTGTACATGGCAGAAAATAAGTTTCGATGAAATTACTTCCGTTTTTCGCATAAGGTATAACAATAATTGCGTTGAATTTTTCTTGCGATGGGACAGAATGACAAACTGTACTATTGTGGACATACGCCATTGCGTATCTTAGAATGAGACTAAGAAAAACCACAACAATGAACTAAAAAAAGGGGGGAACGAGCCAGACGACGTCACAGACAACAGAGTAGACGACACGAGTCTGTTGTCTGTGACGTCACCGTTTTTATCTTGTCTTGTGCCCATTATTTTATTCGTCCGAATATAGTCTGTGCTGTCTTAATTATGATGTCCTGAGTTTTACAGATTATTTTGTTTTTCTACTTTTATTTTTGAGTGTTTATTAATTTATTTTATTTGTCGTTGACTAATTTCTTATGGAAGCATTCATGTTCTGTTGTTTTGGTTTATGGATGTGTTGAATACAGCCAACTAGGCTTTTTTCCTCTTTTATTCGTTTTTCGTTGTTGGCTCTCTTAGTCTCATTCTAAGATTTCTGAGACGACACACATCGCAAAGGCGTATGTCCACAATAGTACAGTTTGTCAGGTATAACAATGGTAGACGTCGTGCGCCGGCGTGTTTTCTCGGGACGCTTCTGTTTACTTTACACTTGCGAATCAGTGCTACTCTGAACACCCAATATCATCCTCACAAGGGGTAAGGACTTCGCCGTTTGTTAATCACGGCAATCTTTATAGAGGTGGTTCAGGATAGAGTGAGCACTAAAATATAACCTTCGAAAAATACCACTAGCTTGTCACTGCATATAATTCAACATTAACTATACTTTTATTGCCACTTGTATAGTTGGTAACTAAATTACGCAATAAAATTCTTTGTATTTTCCTATTTCAATTCAACAATACTGAAACAAAATCAACCGAAATCAACATAATTATAATTCATATAACTAATAAACTTTTTTTATAAAACTGTATCGATTCGTGTCGACTGCGTATTTTACCTTAAATGAGCAAACATCAAGTGCCGTGTTCAGAAGGGTTAGGTATTTCCCAGCGTCAGCCGTTAACCGCGCAAAGACACGAATTGGCTGAAAAAAGAACTTAAGCAGTGCTCTTCTGACTGCTTACTTTATCTCGAATTGCCTACTTTTACGAACTTGCCGCAATTTTCAATTAGAATATAAATATTAATTAGGACGCAGAACAATCGCCGATAATCGACTACATTCTTTAAACATACGAATAAAAAATACGAACTGCAGCAGACATTTGATTATATATTTCTTTAATTTCTGGAACGTCATGTAACATTAGTAATATTTTTCTATGATATGTAGATGCTATATCGCGCAACACGAATAACGTACTATGAAACAACCACAACAACACGTGGAATTTACTATGTAATAGCCAAGAGGATGAATTCTGATGTACAAATACACTTGATTCAGTTGTGTATTTATTAAAATTTTCTGCGAGTTCCGGACTAACTGTTTTGCCAAACATGTCTCTACAAGTAATGTTTGTGAACGACCAAATTATTGGGCAGAATAAGAATGCGCCAAAGTTATATTTTATTTACATCGAAAAAACTGTTAATAATTAATAATTTAGTCGTACATTAAAAAATAGAATTTCTGTTGTTAACCACACTTCTGTTAAAATAGTGAGAACAGTAAGTCTGATTGTCGGTATTATCTGGATTTTTCATTTTACAACAGGTTCTGTAGAAGTTACAATCTGGTCTATAGAAATAGTTAAGGCCATCTTTCTTTTGCAGTAACAGATTGTTATGTGTACAATCCAGATAATACCGACAATCAAACTGTATTTTTGTCACTATTTTATCAGATGTTTGGTAAACTACAACAATACTTTTCTTTCAGTGTACTACGTTTCAAGTTGTCAACAACTTCAAATACAAAAGTAATAATTTTCATGTTACGTAACTGGAAATTGCCTTGAAAATAATAAGTACATTGTTTTCACATGTAAGAGAAGTACACATATAAAATTTCAGCAAAGGATTAAATAGGGATGTTAGTCCGCTAACCGCCAAATAAATTTTTTTAAGTTTGGTTGGTACAGTAGCAGGGCTTCTTCCTCACCGCTTTACTGAACATTCTCCCCCTTTGGTATCACTAACTTGAGCAACCCCCAGTAGTTTTTGTGTGACAATTATATAGAGACGATTTTTTGAGACTAGCTCAGACGAACACAAATTTTCACCAGACGGAGCTGGGAATTGAGCCCAGAAACCCTCGCATCAGCATCATGGTTGGCAACGGAACTACGGGGGTCAGAATCCGTTTCCGTATTGAGGTTGCTAAGTTTCAATGAATACTGCAACTTCGCAGAAACACATTTACTGATATCTTTACATATGTTTACGAAGCGATCGTCCGTGTGTCCACCCCCTCTCCCCAACAAAGTACAATGTAATAGACTGCGGCAGTATAACTTTTAGTTCGTGTGAAACTTTATTTTATCAACTAACATAATTGTATAAACACTTTAGCTTCAATTCTCTGCACATCGAGGCAATTTGGTGGAACCTGCTTCGTCCCGAAAATATTTGCGTTCTTTGACAAGGATTTTTACAAGCAGCACATAATTTTTAAGCCGTTCGTTGCCACTTGCAACAAATAACGAAACGTAAGAAATTCACAAACTTGTTATGAAGTGTTCTGTCTTTTTTCACAATCAGAAACAAACGTTTAATAATATTAAGTATTTGATTACACAGTAATAATTTTCAGATAGCCAAATATAACGGCATACGTTACTCATTCTTACATTGAGTAGTGACACAGTGTTCTGTTTTAATAATGGTACCTGCATTTAATCACTACTGAAACAATTCTGAAGTAAGGCTGTCTACAATGATGAAAATTTGAATTTTGTTAAGCTGAATAACTGTGTTGGTGCACGGGATAATCTAAGCCTGAAATGTTCTTAGTAAATCCCACATTAGAGAGTACTTCAGATTAAATTAAGATCTTTTATGAGCCATTTATTGTTCTCTGGATAACTAAACTACATATTAAACTTTCAATTTTAAAATTAAAGCTTATAGTCTTTTACATACTCACATGAAGCAATCAATGTAAATAAGTACTTCTTACCTGCACAAGCCCGAGGGCTACCATTAAGAGCAGAGCTTTGTACTGCATGATGGACGATATTGTCGCTGTATGACACAAGGACCGAAGTATACCTGCTGTAGGCCGACCATCCTGTATATATACCACTGATGAGGCTACGAACTACGCAAAACCAGTTCGCAAACACAAGTGTACGCACAGTACAATTGAACAAACTTCTGCAACCTACGCTTCTTGTTTACACAGTTGGTACGTACACGCATGTAGAAGGTGTTTTTCTATGGAAAGTTTTTGAAAATTTTCTGCAGAACAGCGAACGTTTCGTTTGCGTCATAAACTTACTTTTATTTGTCGATAAAACATTTGTTGAGTGTATACTTACAATGCCTCATCATATTTGATCTTCCCTTGCTCGAGTAAAATTCCATAATAAAAATTTTTCCATTACTATGAACGCTCAGTATTTGTTTGCATTTAGTGAAGAATATCTTTTTTCTCATCACCAAGATGAAATTTCAAATAAAGTCATATTAACACAACGTGCGATATTCATATCTTTGTAAAGAATGTTTTATAAAATTACTTTTCATTTTGGGAAATTGATTCTATTTCGTAAAGACCGAGTTGCTTTAAATAAATTATTTGGTTATCAAACTGGTGGTAGGAAAATGCATAAACTTTTGAAAATCTTAACAAACAATGCGTGCTAGTCATGAGCTTTCGGTGAACTAACGGTAACATTCAAACAATGTACTACTGTGACATGCAGGCAATATTTCGCTGTAACGTTACCTGAACAAGACCTTACCAGGTTGTCTGCACCCATTTAGCATATGCCTGGCACATAACAGCGTGTTGTGGCAACGTTACGTTGTTATGCTATAACGTGCAGTAACACACGTGAAACGCTTCTGTGGATTTAGGATGCAGGCTAGCGTCGATTTTTTTTTCCCACGTTTCCTGTGAGTCGTAGCCACTGATATCGTCTGTGATGAGTTCGTTGCCGACCAGAACTTAAACCCTACCGTTTATCTAGCACGGGTTTATAAAATTGAAATATTCCATTGTGAACATCCTTAACTTGTAGCTTACTTAGTATTGTTTGCACTGTGTGTGTGTGTGTGTGTGTGTGTGTGCGCGCGCGAGCACTCGTGTTACTGACATATAACTTACATAAGTTCATAAAAATATAAATATTTATCGTTACTTGAAAATAATCGTCACATTTAAATAAAATTATGGTTCTTAAATGTTTAAATTTATGCTTTTTTCATTAAAATATTATGCTTATCAGCGTAATACTAAAACTTGTTTGATACAGAAACTATTGTACATATTATATAATAAATTTTTTTTGTGGATGGGGGAGATATCACAGAATAAAACAACTTGCTGTTGCAAATGTTGAAGTTAATTGCTATAATGATAATATGATGACTGCCGTCTATAGGTAGTTCGGGGATGAAGTGGGCACTCTTGAAGACCGTCTCAGTCTAGAATAATAATTAAAAAATAATATTTTCTGTGAACTTATACGTTAACTTTTGAGTACGGGACAATATGTATACCGTGATTGTTACTTATATTGCTTTGTTTATTCCAAAAAGCGGCAAGGAACAATGAATTAATTGAAAGGACAAAAAAAAAACTAGGTTTTAAAAAGTGCTCATTTTACCCCGAACCGCCAATAGATAGAGACAGTAAAAATTCGCGAGTTCACTGACATATAGGCTAGCCTCCAAGAATATTTGTGTATTCAAGCAGATAACAGCTGTTCATTGGCTGCTCGCTGATACAGTGGTATGGGGCACGTTAAGGTATATTGTTATTATTGGCTCCGAGACATCGAGGGGATATCAGATAACTCAAGGGTCAGTTGTGAAAGTGACACGAACCTATAGTTTCTGGAACAGTAGCGTGTGCGTAAAGGTAAACGGGCATTTTTCAGGTCCCTATTATACCTTACAAACTCAAGGAATACTAGTGCCGTTTTCTACTATATTACGACTGCTGAGTTCTGTGTTTATTTTACTGTAACATTAGCTCATCCCGAAAATTCGCTACGACACAAATGCTTAATGACCATATAATGTGAAGTTAATTAGTATCATTTTGAAATCTGAATAATTTTAAGGGAAATTCCAAATAAAAAACTGTTACTAATTACAATAAGCAAATTCATTTATAAAACTACATAAATAATGTTTTAAATATGCTTTCGTTGATACTAGTTTTCGTTGTCTTTGTGTGCAAATACTTTTTTTTTTTAATTGTGAAACATACCTTTAGCTTAGCTTAGGAAAATTTGTTTAAACGGATTAAAAAATAAAAAAAATATTCGTGTCAATGATGGTTTATTAGAAATTCATCCTTATAGAGAACAGTTTGATAGAAATGTTGGAATACATGATTATCTAAGGTTTCGTTTTTTTAGCCAAGAAAATTGTTCTATGAATAGCAATATATATATATATATATATATATATATATATGAACATCAGAGATGGCGAACGAATGAGAAGGGACGTCATGCTGCGCGATAAAATAATGCCACGAGGAAATTAGGGGAGAATATTATTAGATTAAGATAAGTAACTTAAATATGGGCTTAGGCAGGTTGCGTTGCAGAAAGTTGTTGTTGTTGTTGGCATTTGTGTCCGTAAGGTTCATTATTGTATTCTTGTGCTGTTTGACTTTGAATTTTTCATGGCAGGAATCTATGTAAGGTCAATTTTAAATGTAACTTTTGGCACAAATGAAGAGTGGTTACATTAAGAAGAGTGATAGATCGTTTGTCAAGTTAGAGTAAGGCTAATAATTGAGAGTTAAGTAAAGCCTTGGTTTCCAGTTTGAGGCGCCATATTGTATTGATAAATAATTGAGAAATATCAGTTTTTGTTCGTCATTATGAAATTAATGTAAATTGTTGACGTTTAACCTTGTAATATGCTTAAAGGAGTAGAGCCTCTGTAAAATTGCAAGTGCCCTATTTATAAATTTCAGGTATTATTTTATCTCACATTAAATATAATCAACTATTTATTCAATATAGGCCCTATGCGATCGGGATAGGAATATTTAGGGTTCTCGAAGGAATCGTAACGTAATTGTTCTAGTCAAATTTCTCTAATAATGTTTGTGAGTGGTCAGTATTGAAAAGATATAATGTAAACTGTAATGTTTTTGGTGGGCATTTCTTATGAATAAATGAAACTCGAATAGGGTTAAGCCCCTTAATATATTAAGAGAAAACTTGTTCTCCTCACACTGTTTTAAGTTAATTATTAAAACTGTGTGAATGTCTGATTGGATAAGTCACCACTCATATATGTTCATTGAATTGTAAGTAGATTATTAACACGTTTTTACTAACTCACTTCCTTGTATGTGTTTCTTGTATGTTCGATAACAGTGAGGTAGAGTAACAATGAGTAATATATTTATAAATTTGCCATAGCACACAACTAGAAAATAATGCAACTTTCTTGTCTGTTCGGTATAAATTTTGCTGTTGATTTCAAACAAATTTTCCGATAACCTAGAAACCATAAACTTAAATTATCTCAGAACCGGATGGCAATGCAATGTCTGAGGGAAATAAATGTGAAAAAATTATATTTATGAAAATAAATAACTTCAACTTAATTGCGTTAAATTAACTTTAAGATGAGTAAGACACTTGATATTATAAAATAGCTCATATTGGATGAAAATGCAACTTTAAAGGAACAATTGTGAAATATAATTGTTTGTTTGATCAAAAGAAGGTATTTCATATTTATATAGGCACCACGTTTGTAAGACATATGATTGCAAATTTTCACAAACATAAGACTAAGAAGCAGAGAATTATATTCATAGAAAATCTTTTTTGATATACGTCTTTTAAGCGAACTAAAAAGTAAAATATTGATTTCTCCTATGAAAATACTTGTAATATTTAATAGTAATTAACGTGGGGGTTATGAAATAGATAATAATTAGGAGTGTGGAGAGTAGTTGTCTCTGAGAAAACTCACACAACTTTCCATATAATTTGCAATGCAGTAAATTGTTAGTAACTTAGGTGAACTGTCGTTGCATAATTTATATATTTCATGCACCCAACTTTTTTTTTGTTTAAGTATTTCAAGTATTATCAAAGGAGGATAAATTTCGTACTTTTTTGACAGTTTTAAAAACATGGAAATTTAAAAATATGTTTTTGTTTAATATTAATATTCACTAAAGTTACCAGGATATTCGTGCATTGGATTTGTTTGTATGGCAACAAAAAATGGAATATAGGTTGTGATCTCGTCAAGTGTCTGCATTTAACATAACATTATATTTTTCGTTTTATCCAGCTACTTTTGTTCACGAAATGTAAGTTAAATAGGGATATTATTCAACTATTTGTACCTCCTGTGAATAGTCTATTCGTTTCGAAATACCAGTGGTCCATTTTGCTATACTCTAGCCTGGCATATAGTTTTGAGGTTTGACGACCATAAGTAATTCATTATGAGAGTGAATATAAGTTTCACGGCTGGTGCGAAAGCGGTAAGCGAAATAAATGATGTGATGAGTAATTAACGTTATTCAAGAAAGTGAAATTACAAAGAACCATTTATAGTATCAGAACTGTAAATGTAGTTAATATATAGGAACTCTGACATTTTGGTTTCTTTTATTTTTGTTAATCTTTCAAACATATTACACAGAATTGGCGGTAGGAGTACTAACGCAGAAGGAGATGGCGAAAGTTTAGTTTTAGTAAGCGATGAGGTAGACGAATCTTCAGCCATACATATTTCAGCACATAGAGTTGATATTTACATACGTAACAGGGAGCATGGAATGTCAGGAATTACACTGTTACGAATATCACACGTGTCTATATCAAACACGGAAAACCCTTCAACGCAAACATTTGTATCTTGGCGCAATATTTGCTACATGCAGACACAATGAACATAATAATGAAGATGTTTCTCTTATAAGAGACTGATTTTAGGCACGCAGAGATAACGCACAAGCAGTTTATTCCAGTCAGCAACGAGCTCGGGCATTACAATCTGAATTAAGAGTAAACTTTGTTCTGAAACACAGCTTATAAGAACAGAATTCCAGACCGAAGTTTCGTCGCATATTTCAAAAGTTTCATGCTTCAAATTGAACAAGTTACATACAAAGTTGGCGAAACATCTAAGCAATGTAATGAGCGCATTGAACGAACTGAAATTGTCAAGTTAAACAACAGAGTTGATATGATGCAGATTACACGTTCATAGTTCGGCAGAAAGGGAGCATCAAGTTCGAAACAGTGCAAAATCGTGTTCAAGAATTAGTATAATTGCTTGATTCGTTGAGAATAGAGTGGGAGATGTAGGAAACAGCCCCTAACGTTACCGCGGCAGTTAACACAACCATCCATACAAAACAGCCCAAAGCTAATCCTACCGGATGACTAATGAACGAATTGTCAACTTCTCATGGAATTATAACAGGAAATCCTATCTCATTTCTTCGCCAATTAGGAAAATATTTCGAACTTTTAGGCTCGCAAGTAGCATAATATGTAGGTGCTGCTTTGAAATATAGCGCTTCGCACTGATGGAACATAGAAAGGTGCTCTATCCATAGTAATAAGGCATTATATAAGGTAGTTGAGGGACATTACTGGGATTCATTGTTAACAATTTCCGTGAATTTCCGGATAATTTTACAGAAATGTCTGTTTAACTAAGGAAACGTTATTTTGTAACACAGTTATACATAGTTTTGTTTCCTTAATTGAATATATGTAGAACTGCGAGAAGAAACTAAAAAATTAACCGTACCGGTACGCATTATTGTGCCTGCATCCTAATAAAGTCACACGAAAATGTATGTTTCCATAAGTGGAGCTAATTGCCTTCCGTAAATTAACGTACACTTCTAGGGAATTTTTACCAGCACTTCTCCGTAAAAACAACGAAAATTATTTTCAACAGTGCCACCATATTTTTGTGAGAGTTTTTAAAAATTGTCATTTAGTACTCCTTAGTAACATAGGCCTACTAAAAATTTTTCACTGGTATTCGGTACCACTTGAAATACTCTCATACACTGTATAACGTTACAAATTTTAACGAAAATGTATAGTTAACAAACGTAAATAGCTTTTGTAAAATTTTAATACGGAAATGTCTGTAATAAATATACACTATGGAATCGTACGTAATATGTCCGTAAGTATGCGGACACTTGCACGTAAAAAAGCGGAAATTTAAGGTTAGAGAGCTGTAAATATTACGGCTGTATTTAAATAGCCTCACCGGTAAATCTGCAAATCTATAGAAATGCAATTGTAACATTATATAACGTAAGTATGGCTCAGTTTTACGTGTGATTAAACTGTTTTACGGAAACTTCTATTAAATTAGGAAATAAGTTTCTGTGAATTAACGGAGGTATCCGGAGACACTTTTACCGGAAATTCCGTAAATCGACGGAGAAAATTTTTCATAGAGTTGTAATGTTCAGGGTTAACTACGTACTTTTTTTTTTGCGAATGATTTTTTACAAGTAAAAGTAACTATCTAGAAGCACTCTTAACAAGCATGGACGGATGCACAAACAACAAAGACTTCCCCAGTGCCGGGCGAGGAATTTATTTCTATGGTATTGAAATAATTACCTCACAAATATCAAGTGATAGTAGAACGTCAACTTCCCTGCATCAGTTTAGAGAAGAGATTTTGAGGTATTCTCGTCTCGGTACTGTGACACGAGGTAACGGAACTAAATCACAGTGACGACATCCTTCTTCTCAAGACGTAATTCATCAGAATACAAATTTAATTTAAATAACGGGTTCATGTAGGCCTCAGTCACCTGACAAATCGCGTCAGGTTTACAATAATGTGAAAGAAGATGATTTGGCCTGTGGTGGAAATGTGGATTTCATTTCAAAAGTCCACCATTCGTTTGTAATTTTTGTTTGCCAATTTACTACGTGCCGATGCAGATTTAACATTTATGTTGCATTAATTAATTTTAGAAATGAAGAACGGTTAAGAGTTTAAGGGGTGTCAAATTTTGTACGAAATTATACAGTGCCTATTAATTTTGGAAATTGCGTCATACAAGCCAAACGATCACAAACTTTGTCGCTAAATACATAGTAGTGGTACCGTGTGGTGTCTGGAAATTCAGCGATGACATCACGCAGCGGAACTTGATACTAGTGACTGGTTCAATGCGCATTTCATTTACACGGAGAAAAATGTTTGGTTAAGTCAACCGTATATATGTTCGTATATGGCGAAACAAGCGTGTAAATGCTGAATCAACCAAACATATGGTTACCTGGCTGATTATGTTACCTCAACAGGAGGGTTTAGTTAATTAATTGTGTTAAAAAAAAAACGAAACCAATTTGTTTCGCTTTTCACAGATTTTTCAGCTAACTAAAATTTTGTTGGATAATATATATATATATATATATATATATATATATATATATATATATTTTTTTTTTTTTTTTTTTTTTTTTTTTTTTTTTTTCGCCAATTACGAACTTACGTAATGTTAATCGTAGCAAACTTTTTTCTCTGTGTAGTTCTTTATGATATTACTTGAACCTTCTTCTCGATCACTTGTCCCACCCCTCTCCTCCTCCCTTCACTTACGCATGCACGTCGACGAGCCCTGGCCAGGAAGGTCGGCGTGATGAATGGGATCTCCTACTGTTCTCCCTGGATGGGCCGCATTTGTGTGTGTGAGGCAGGTGCGGTAAGGTTACCACTAGCCGACGTATGTAATAGGTTATCTCCTCTCCGCGCAAGTCCCTCAGATTGCGTGCAATGCTCTACTATTTTCCTTTTTCCAATGGGACTTTAAGCGGTGATCACATTATTTATTTTGTGGGCATCGTAGTTCAAAGTCCGACGCTTGTTTCTGTAGCTATGTTTATCAAATCCAATTGCCGATTTTCCAGATACGGCAGTCTGAAAAAGCCATTTTTGGCCGATTTGAAGGGCCAGAAAATAACGTTTCTGATAAGACGTGCCGAATTTTTAAAACTATGGCGATATAGTTTGAAGTGTGTGTTCTTTTCGCAGATATAAAGATATAATGTGCGTTAAAGAGTACCGTCAAAACTAGAATAGTCGTGGCTCGCTGGAACGCATTTGAAAGGCAGGTAGGAAGGCCCCTTAAGGAAGTCATCGCTCTGAAACATCTATAGGCTGTTCACTGTAAACTGAGCACTTAATAAAACTTGTAATTACAAATATGCTTTATTGGACGAACAGATGTTAACTTTTGGGTGATTTGAAATGTTGACACTGATTTTTAGTTACACATAAGTTTTCATATTAAAGAATAGTTAATATGGCGGCGCAACGACTGAAAGAAAACTTTTTGCAATTCTCACTTTATCGTGAACGGCCTATATGTGAGAGTACGCATGCTCCAACCTAGTTTGAAATCGGAACTTGTCTCTCATGGTGCGCAAGGCGGCTACGGCCATGAAATCAGTAAAATTATGTTTTATATTTTTTTTTTCAGAGTTACTGTTTTGGTTGCCGAACTGTTTAACACAGGAGTTAAAATTGATTGGGTGGCTGTAGTCAGAGGTAGGCACATTATATCGAAATTAGTTAGTAGATAATGCTTCGCTTAAGGGTTACAGTTAAATCAAATATGTTAACTTGAATAAAGTGACTTTACTCCACATAGTCTGTATTACACAATACTACGCGGTTGTACTGCATAATTTAGATCGGAGGGGAGCGGCTATTTAGTAGTTTAGGTTATGTTTATATTCTAATCTATGATGAGTGACCCTTGCACCTTAGACCTCACAATTAGCATGATGCCGAAGGCTGATGAAGGAAAGTTCGGTTAACGACGGACTGCGGCACGTCATGGTTTCGACCCAAGACCATCCTGGCGAGGTGGTGACGGCTGGAAGGCTTGAAGACAGACCAAGATTCCTACAATAGGCCTACGTTGTCTTATATTGCTACACTTCAGTGCAGGTGGGGATAATCGCTGAGGCCGTTGTTCTGTGCAACTACTGACATAATTGCATTGTCGTAGTTAACCCGTTCTCCATGCAAGGCTCTTGGTATTCATAACAATATTCAATGTTGTTTAGTCAATTTGAGCTTTGTATGTAAATGAATCTTCCATGGTTTCGACACTTCAATCGCCGGGAGCAGCAAGTATCGTCTGTGTCTCTACGCCATTGAATGTAGTTTTGCTAAAGCGTCAGGTAGTATTATATTGTTTTTTCTTACCAAAGGGTTAGCATTCCCAGTTTGGAGGGCGCGGGCGTAACAATTCAGGTCAAATGGCATTTGCACTGAAGTGTAATATTAATGTCGAGACCTGCTTAAAATGCTTCGTCAAATAAACTTACGTGCTAAGTTTTATTTGCGCTCTAGCCTATTTTCGTTTTTAAATGCTGTCATCAGTTAGAGTGAAGGACATACTTTTTTCCGTTTTTGTTAAGAGTATTCATTGATCAGAGTATAGAGTAACTTGAAGAATTTTCGTACTTTTTAAATAAAGTGGCGTAGATCTGGCGCCCACACCCAGATCTGCCAGTGCGTCAAAATGGGTCTTGTAATTGTAAAAGTTACGACGTTAAAATTTGTTTCATGCCTTTCACACACTCTAACCGGAAATTCATATTTATACCATCATGACTGGACCAATAGCTGTATATCCTTAGAGATTTGTTTGACATGATTGTTAAGTCTAGGTCAGATGTTTCCTATACACTGCGTAATTGCGTGCATTATATTATAGCAAAATAATATTACCTGACTTATTCGCTTTGAGTATATATTCACAAACTCAAATATGTAACACCTGTTATTCAAAACGTATTTGAACAAATTTTTTATCTATTTGAATTTTAGCATGTCAGTATATTTGCACTTAAAAATGTTTAAGTTAAAGTTTAGATTTTCTAGCTGGTAAATTTGTTTGACATTTGGTATTAGTCTTTACTTCAAACTGTACGAGTCAAGTATTCTTGATTTATAATACACGGTTTCTTAAACATGGGAACAAACTTCCGGAAGAGTTTCTTAATAAAAAATGATGTAGACTTAATAATGTGATGTATAGTCAGGCACAATCATTAAGTAAGACATTCACCCTTGAAAATTTAGTTCAAATGTGGTAAGTTTCAGAACTTTTACGTCTTGGTAGCAAACAATGATTCTTCGCATACGGTTTGAAACGTAACAGATCATTAAGCTGCGAAGAAAGTATTCCAAAAACGTCCACCCTTCATGATAATAATAAGAGTAGTCGCTCTGTTATTGCATTTATTTGTTAGCTACTAGGTGGTTTGACAGTCCTGTATTGTATTTTTAATCAAGATATCCCTTTGGAGAAAAATATCCCCTAATTGAAAATGCGCATGAAACATCGTTTAAAGTAAGTTGCACACATTAATTTCTATGACAATAAATACCATACTTGGCACGATTGTGTACATATTATAGCTATCAAATACTATAGTACTGATAGTCAATAACTTTTTTTTCAATACAGAGGCTGATGAAATGTGATCACTGGAGTTTTTCCAAACTTTTATGATTCTTTAATTATATGAAGAGAAGTCGATAAGTACAGGATAAGTCAGTAGGGTTATCATCAAACATTCGTAAAAATTGAATGTCTACTTTTCCTGTATGTAATCTTCCAGAATGCATGGGTTGTATCATTCCTTCACAAGTAGGTCGAAGCTCGTGGAAAAACCATGCAAAATACCACAAGTCTGTAATATTATGCTTCATAATGTAAGGAGCTTAGATCATTTAAAAGCGTCTTTTTGTTCTAAAACTTATTATTGTGGAAATGAATTGGGATACAAGCAACTTTATTAACGTCTTCTACTGATATTATTTCGGAAAATTTGCTAAACCTTTTACTTTTAATGTATGTGCAAGAATATTTACACGTTACTTTACTTAACATTTAAGGGTGTCAAAGTAAGGAAAAACAATAATTTTATATTTGTATGAAATAGTGTTAGTTTTGTAGACGATACGTGGAAGTACATTCTCCTCTTACGAAAAAAATTAGCTCAACAAGTTTTCTCAAAATGACACTTTAAAGTCAAAATATGCAGGTTTTGTTCTTAAAAGTCACAGAAACCAATTAACATAAATAAACTTAAAAATTCACACTGAAACTACGTGCCAGAAGCTACTGCTTGAAATGTTTTAAAATCCATTACAAATTATTTTCGTAGAAAAAAAAACCGATAAAAAGCAAAGAAGTTCAAAATTTTAGAAATTTTTTTATAATACAAACACATTTTGTAATGGATTTTAAAGCATGTAAAGCGGTAATCCTTGGCATTTAGTTACTATGAAAATTTTTAACGTACTTATGTTAATTGGTTTTTGCAGCTTATAAGTGCTAAAAACGTGCAAATTTTGACTTTGGTGTGTCATTGTGAGAAAACTTGTTAAGCTAATTTTCTTTGTAAGAGTGTAACGTCAACAAAACTAACATTATTTCATACAAATATAAAATTACGATTATTCGCCACTTGTACACCCTTAACGCTGCATGTGTTACATAAATGTATGTCAAATTATGTGTTTAACATTTTAATCTTACAGTTTGACCACTTCATGAAAATTACTACCAAGGTAGCAAAAATGGTGGGAAGCATTTTGTAGTACATTTTATACCTACGTATTTTGTTCGTCGTAGCAGTAGTTTCTAAGATACTGACAAAAAACTGAATTCTTGCCACCATTTTCCAATATGGCAGCATTTCCCCATAGTATAAGAAAGCGTGTTTGACACACATTACTACCCAGATATTTTCTATCCATCTGTTGCAATTATTCCCATCTAAAACTCTTTATTCTGCTAAAAATTTAAACCTATTAATTCCTGAATTTAAATCGTGTTCCTCTTCAGCACTACCAAGTGCCCTCAGTAAGCACAGGAAATGAAAGAGTGATGTTGGAATTTTAACTGAATGCTGTTATTGTAATTTTTTGTTCATGGCTTCTATACCAATATATTACTAGAATTATACTTATCATAGAACAATCAAGAAATGTCAGACATGTTTTATGATTCGAGTTCGTAAATAGATGTCCATTAATTTATACAAAATTAAATTTATAACTAAGAGATTCCAGTCGGCGTAACACCACCACCGATGAAAGTACTTACATAACGATTAATACTTTGGAAACGTTAGAAATCTGTTAAGAGAATTTTAAATGTTTTTAAGATAAATAATTACCCAACATTGCTGGCTTATCATTAAGTAAGGTAAATGTGTGAACGACTCTGGCAATAGGTACCTACACTAAACGAAAAGTAGGTATTCTTGTAGATACAATACCTACTTCTGTTTAAATATGGACAACATACCAGTTCGGCTGTCGGGGCTATCCGAATTGTTCCTACACTATAATTTTCTGTTTTTTAAATAACTATTGCTATGGTAGAAAGATCCGAGACTATTCCTTTAGAAAACATAATGTTACTTCTACAAACAGATTGCTGTAGGAACATTCTAGATAGTAGCGATAATCGAACTGTACTGTTGTCCCTATTTTAGCAGAAGTTTGGCTCCTAAGACAACGCTGTTCTCTCAGTTTACGTATTTAAAACTCAACCGTGTAATGGTCGTACGCCACTGCGAGTGAATATTGCTAAATCATAGGAAATCGAACAATAAAAAAAATAGTGTTATATGTAGTTCCGGAGAGGAATACAGTCGTATCTAGAAATACGTCACGAAAAATAAACGTAGAACGGAAAACTTCTAAACACAATTGTGGGGTGTATAAACGTATTCAGAAAGACGACTCAGTAAAATGACAAAATCATTTTTTAATATTTGTTAGCTAATAAATTTACTGCCACTGACAATAAATCTCAATTATTTGTGTAAGTTTTTAAAACATTCTGATATTCTTTTTTTTTGTAATTTTTTTGTGTGTTCTCGTTCCGAATACGATGACTATGCTCCTTTCCGGAATTGGCTTTTGAAGTTTATGGTTTTGTTTTTGTTTTGCGACATAATTCTAAATACAATTATATTCCTTTTCAAAAGATATGTGCATGTTACATTTGCGACTACAGCAACTGCCCTCATTAATTAATTTTTCCGTTAGGTTTTCTATGACTCGACAACAAATACCCGTAATGTCGTACGCCTATTGAAACAGTTCAGTTTATAAGTTGGGACCGACTTACATTGTTAGAATGATAATCTTTAATTTACACTGTGCACTTTTAAACGTATTATGTTATTAAATAACGTCAAAGTGATAACATGTCAGTTTTCTCACAACTTGCAACGTACAAATTGATCGTAAAGAACTGTAAATAATAAACTTAGGGTTATATACTGTATGTTAGATATGCCCTATGTGTTCTCTGTTTTAAGTGAGGACGTATGGATGAGACTGTTGCAAGTAGATTATCAGTCAGCAAATCTGATTATCCAGCCACAACTTAAAACGAATTATTAATGAGTAAATTGAATATACAATATGTTGCATAGCTCAGTAAAATATTTTATTCCTCCACCAAGTACATAAGTTACAAACTGCGCTGTGTGTTAACGCCCCCATATTAACTTATTAAAGATTTCTTTAGTTTTCTGGATATTTGATGCCGTATCATCGAACATTTTTCCCAACATGTCGTCACCCCACTTTGCCGCCTGGCCAATGTTGGTTTTTGCTTGGTTCGCCATTGTGTTCATTAAAGATATAGACGCGCTCACAGCGTCTGCCGTGTTCTGCTGAAAATTCTTATATACGTTTGGTGCTGCCTGGTATAATTTTTCACCGAAGTTTGTGAGTTCCTGCTGAAATTGTTCTGCGTACGCCGTGAAGTTGTTCGAATTCAATGACTCGATATTATTCTTCGCTGTCTCCAAATATTTCCAAAAGGCTTCAACAAACGGCGCTGTCACTGTTGCCGAGTAGTTTTGTACAGAAGATTGAACCCTTTCCAGGTTTGCTTTAAATTCCTCTTTAATTTCGTCCATGGTCTTGCCGTTGATCGTGACTGACACGTTTGCGGTGACTGCGCTCTCAGCGACATCCTTAAAAAAAATTAAAAAAAAAATGGTTTAACTTACACTCTTTCACACGAGCCGATACAATGTAATAAAATCACATTCACAAACAAAATTCAGCCTAAGGAACTTAATACACTAATTAAAATAACGCATGACTATAAAAGCTTAATTAATATTAGGGAAGCGTTGTAATATGTCCACGCTGTAAAAAATCATCTAAAAAATGAATATATTTCTTCAAATGGCAGTAAAAATGAATGTTTTAAGCTGTAATAAGTAAAAAAATAGACCACTTAAATATCTTTTCTGAGATTTAAATGTATTGACGCTGCTGCCTATCATCATTCTCATGGCACAGGCGCGAGCAAGATTTACGGTAACACTGACACACGCATTTTGCCGCATCGCTATTATTAGCCAGTTACTGAGCTAGCGTACAAATTTAGGTGATTATTTTTTATTTCAAGACTTTTACGGGCCTTTCTATTAGCGCTATAAATGCATATTTATGAGTTCTGAATATTCTTTTTCGGAAATTAAACTTAGCGCACGTTGTATTTTCGAAAAGATCACACACAACTATCTAAAATCCCGATTGTCAATTAAAACGCCTCTTGAAATGACTGAAACATATTTTTTTTGGACTTATGTCAATCGGATTACAAAAAAAAAAAAAAAAAAAAGAAGGAATTTTGTCATTATACAGGTTCTTTCAACTGTGGTCATGGTTTAATGACATAAACATCCTGCATTTGTTTGTTCGTTCTTAATGTGTTTTATTTTCGTATGCTAGCATCAGATTAAAATAAATAAAGTATTGCCCACATGTACAGAAATACATTTAAAGCGCAACCACCCCGGGTACAGTCGACTATGATTTTCGTGTTTTATTTTCTCAGAAAACTCACATTAACCTTACATCTGCAAGCCGTTTGTCTCCAAGTCGAAAATTGGTTATATTCACGTAATAAAAATGTTCAATTCGTCATGTGACGGTTTTACAGTTACATTTTTGCTCTCGTTGCATGCATAAAAATTAATATTCTCTAAAACTGCACAAATATGATCCTGTAGCCTTAACTTGCTGCAGGCAATTTAAAAGACAACCATTATAGTCAACTTTTGTGTGCGTCAAGTTTAATACCGCCTTTATAAGTAGAGTATTTAATGGGTTTGCAGTGGCGTAAGGTAATACAATTTCTTGTATGCTTATGTTTTGCGAATCTAGTTGGTGTATTTACAGTAGAGCTTTCGTATATACATACATACATATGACATGTTTTAATGACTTTTAAAACATGTCTCTAAAAGGCAGTACCGTATTTGTAAAAACATAAGATACTAATTTGAATTTTGTTCTTTTTTTATACGTCGAACTAGGACTTTTCTCTGCGTTCTTAACTGGTACTTTCATGTATTCAGCATCACGTAATTTCGTCGTTATTTGAATTATTCATAGAGAGTACCTATAAACTGTTACGGAAATGTTGTTTTATTTATTTCTGGCTCAGTTTGATGGCAGCAACTATAACACAATAAAACAATTACGATAATACACAGACACACCTACACACATATATGTATACACACTAGAAGCCGGGTTCGATCCCCGTTGGGGTCGGTCCTCACATTTCCACATGTGGGAGTCATGCCAGGTGATGTCGCTGGCCGACGAGTTTTCTCGAAGGTCTCCCGTTTCTCCTGTTCTCCTCATTCAAACGCCTTTGAAATTTTAGGGCCTCATTCCGTATCATCCTTCAGGTTATGAAGATGTCAACCGACGTCAGTAATTAAATCAGTATGGCACGATACTCTGGCCCCACTTACATGTGGTGATTTATTTATCTCTTATTTATCATATCAATAGTTAACTGTAAAATTACAAGATATAACATACTAGTAAATAAAAAAGGTAGTGTAACTTTTAAAGTTAAAATAGTTTCTGTTTATTTGTAACAGTTTGTCTCGTTTCCTAATATGTTCATTACCCCTAATTTTATTCCAGAAACAGTTTTTAGACAAAGTGATTATATACATTTAAAAAACGTGGCAAAACGTGATAAGGTGTTATTTTGACGTCGGATTACATGTCACTAAATATTCCTCAGTTAAAAAATTCGAAATGTTAAAGTTACAGTATTAATTATGTTACAATACACGTTAGTAGAGATTCAAGAACTCTTACAACAATCACTTTATAAAATTTTGCATGAGAAATTAACATTTATTTAATTATTTGTTTCTGTACAAAGGCTAAATAAGTAGGATAATACGGATACGTGAACTCATCCAGCAAGTTTATATGTAACAGTACAACACATTTCATAGACATCACGACACATAACATTACAAAATGTTCATAAATTTAGTACATTTAGAACTATGTGCGTGTATAATAAAAATCAAAGAAACATTCACCGACGAATATTTAATCATATAGTTTTAGCTTCAAAATACAGCTACTAACATAAATTCACACAATTATCATTGCTTATGATAAATATATTATATAAATAAACACATTTCCCGTTATTCAGCTCCTCTCTCGATTTTATGGAGAACTTGCGTTAATGTTATTGATTTGTAATGAGATCCTACAACCTTTGAGGAGCACAAATATAATATGTATTTACACAAATCGATGGGACAACTTATTTAAGTAACGATCTCGTGTCCGCACACGCCGAGAATCAAATACACTGTACCCGCTCAGCATACTTTTCTTAAGGCCTGTGATTTGGGGAAAAAAAGTATTTTTGATAGCACGTAGGAGTTACAGAAGTTGTGAATTTAGTTTAGGAATAACGAAACAATTACTGTGGCAAAGAAGGTGTTAGTTCCCTACAATATTTTGGTTTATTGCTTTTTTTTAAAAGAA
This sequence comes from Medauroidea extradentata, assembly GCA_003012365.1. Classification (NCBI taxonomy): domain Eukaryota; kingdom Metazoa; phylum Arthropoda; class Insecta; order Phasmatodea; family Phasmatidae; genus Medauroidea; species Medauroidea extradentata. The sequence continues at coordinate 149,197 of PNEQ01041397.1, forward strand.
AAACTCCTCAATTAGTTTTAGTCCACTGCCTAGTACATTTATTACGAAATGCATTTAATGCGCTACGAAATTGACAAACTTATAAATTGTAGAGTATGCATGCAATAGAATGGCATGCTTTAAAATTTCGTGTACGTAAATAGTACAAACGAAAATTATTCAGAAATTAAACGAATACATATTCATTGTACTTTTAAACAGAGGGTGGCTATATTGATACATAATTTTTCCAATGAGCATGGTCGTTTTCAGCAAACGAGAAGTTCTTGTTTTCAATATTAGTAGCTAGACTACGCCACGTAGTTGTCTGCTTTATTTAAATAAATAAAGTTTTATGAACCGATCATTTTTCTTCTCAGAAAAAATTTCAGAAATTTCACATGTGCTATTGTCTTATAAGCTTACTTTCTTTAAACCGGAACTAAAAGTAAATTATATTATTCAACGAAGTACTTTTTACCTGCATCAGCCCGAGGGCTACTAATAAGAGCAGAGCCTTGTACTGCATGATGGACGATATGGTCGCTGTATGACACAAGGATCAACGTATACCTGCTGTAGGTGACCGCCTTGAATATATACAAGTGATGAAGCCACGAACTACGCAGCCAGATCGTAAACACAAGTGTCGCAAATTACACACAGAACGAGAGAGCAAACTTCTAAACCCACGGTTCTCGTTTGCACAGTTGGTACATTTGTTCTTCCTTGAAAGCGTTTCATACTAAACGTTTTATTAAATTGTTTTGTAGAACGATGTGTATTTCCGTTCACGTCATCAGTGCTCATATTTGCTGATGAAATGTATGTTTTAATTATTCATAAACACTTCCTTCTCTTATCCTATCTCCCCCAGTTGAAGTAAAATTCCGCTGCAGAGAAAAGCTTTACTCTTATAGCTTAATATGTCTTAAAAACTTCAGTAAGGGCGATAACGTAGTTAATAATAATGCGTATATTTAGGCAACAGATTTGAACCTCGCAGATATGTCTTATTCACATGTGAGCTTAAAATAATTTATTGCCATATAACTTTATAAAGTGTCGTGTAAAATCACATTTAAATTAGACAATGGGTTTTGCTAAAACGTATCTGTTTTAAAAATACAAAGTTGAGCATGTAATGATAAAACTTTCAGACAGTTTCAATATTTAAGTCACATTTTAAACAGGAAAATAAAATTTTGATTCAAAACAATACAAAACTGTAACTTAAAGTTTCTTGTGTTAAAATACGCATTATGGGATTACTGTATGTTCAACCGTATTTACATGAAAGTATGTCAGAAATCTTGCAAGATGATTCCTTGTAAAAATAATGAAGTAAAGTTATGCAGTGAAAATTATGGCAAGCGTAAATCCTTTGGGAGAAATTCTCAGTTAAAAATTGACGTAGGAAACTAACATTTGTTTAAATAACCATAAATTAGGAGGAATGAATAATTAATTTCTGGATGTGGTTTAATAATATGTAAAATATTTTCGAATACCTTTAGCCTTCAGTACGTATTTAATGGGGTTGGTCAAGCCTTTTTTTAATAGAATATTTTCCTATTCTAAGTTTGGCTCTATTCAGTTACACACTTACGTAACAGCAAGTCTCAATTTAGAAAAATGGTCGCCTTCTCGAGAAGACCTCAAGTGGAAATTGGCGGAGATGTGGAGCCTTTACGGGTATGCAACATGCGATACACATGAGGTTGTGCATCCATGTTATATATGTGTTTTTATTTTTCTTAATCAGTTCCCGTTCTTAATGCATAGCTGGAAATGGAGAACTGCTGGACCTTCTCGAGACGATAATATCTGGCCATTTTACAGTTATTTGTATCTTAAGGTAGTTAAAGAAGAAAAACCTCGCGGTAGGCAAATGTAACTAAACGGCAACGATTTAAATTACACAGTGGTTTAAACGTGTAAATGTCTTGAAGTCGGGACATATATTGCAATGTATGGAATTAACGTGACCAAGGTGTAATTAACTTAGCCAAGTAAATATTACTTTATATCTGTTGGCAAACTTGAAACAATTAATGCAGCTTCAAAAATATCTTACAACTGGTATGTGACCAGTAGCATATCAAATGTTACCAGTAATACACCATCAGTAAGCCAGCAGTATTATTTAAAAATATGTTTATCTTCTAAGTTGCTAAGAATTAAAATATTTTAATTAGTATCTGAAAACCGTACAGTTGAGGAATTTTTTATTTAGGCTACTTGAAATATTTAAACGCGTGTTCTCACATATGATAAAATATTTCTGAAGTAACTGATATAGGCCTATGTTGTGTGTGTGGTAATAAAATGGAGTAAGATTTACTTGACTAAGTTATTACACGCGCTATAGTACGTTCTCCAGATTTAAGCAAATTTTGAATTTGAGACGCTGTATTAAAGAAGATATCATCGTTTGGTTGTATTTGACTACACTAAGGTGGTGCGTTTCTTGATCACTTTAAGATAAAAAAATAGCCGGAAAAGTTGTCTTACCTGAATATGAAATAAGTAACCACATCTTCTGAGCCACCGACAGTTGGAGTATTCGTAAACATTTTTAAAGTTAAAAAATATAAATGTATAATACACATGTGTATGTGTGTTGGTTAAGTAATTATGAATTCTCTACCCTCGAAAATTTAACTTAATTTTCCAAATATACCCATTTTTTCATAGAACGAAGTATAAAATTAACAAATTGGAAGCAAACTCTATTTTATTTTTCAATGTAATGTTTTTAATAAACTGTTTTCAAAAATTATAGTACTTCGAAAATATGATTCCAATTTCTTAAAAATAACAGCTTGAGCGCAACATCACAAATGTTTCATGTAAAGCATTATTATCTAAACCATGTTTCATGGACTAGAAAATAAAGTTTGCAAGTTTTGAATATAGGGCTTATACAGATACAGAAAATATTTAAAAAGCTTAGACTCGGAAATTTGTTCCACTGATCAGAACACCATAAATTATGCTAATGGTTCAGCGTAATATACCCACACGTGTCGGGGAAAAGTCAAGTGTGAAAATTCACTTTACTGTGATCATTAAGTTTTGTGGTGTCCTTTCACCCCCCCCCCAAACCCGCCCAACACCTAACATCACTAATTGAATTATATCCGATATATTCTTCTTAAAATTTTGCACTATGCGTCGAACGTAATGCGTCAGGTAAGGTAATATGTTTTTTGAAGAAAAATGTACTGTATATACTGTGTATCTTAAAGGTAAAATTAATTAAAGTCAACGTTCAGGAATCGTTTTAGCCCGACGTGAGACCAAAAGGTCAGGAAAACAGTGTTATAAACAAAGATAGTGCTTAAGAAAAGTAACATACATTATACTTCCTAAGCGAAATGCGTGAGTCGTGCAATATTGATACTAAGCTATATATCGCACCAGGATCAATGTAGTTAAGAGTCATAGGAGTAGATTCTGGGAAAGACTCTGTGTTAAAATATCTGCGTTTGTCTGAGTGTTATCCTGTGTCCCCGAAAAAAAAACACTTTAGAAGCCGCAAAAAATTGCCTACCACTTACTAATTTTTATATTGTCCAACGTGAAGCACGTCGTTAACTAAACTTCTAACCGTAAGCAACGCGTTGCATCAGTTGTACTTTACGATGAGTCAAATATAACTGCTCGATTATTATAAATATAATATGAATCGCTGGATTCCTTCGAAACATAATTTAAGCGTTCCTGTAATTAATGAAACGAATAAAATCACTGAAATTCGGTGGCATCATTCCCCAGTTCATGGCATTATTTGTTCCTCTACGACATTAACTGTAAGAGATTCTTAAGGTGTATAACGCTATAGCGGGACGTATAGGGATATCTTAATATATAAAATTAAGTGTCCTGACACATTCACTCACTCACTCACTCACTCATCAACGCACAGCTTAAACAGCTGCACCTAGAAACATGAAATTTTGAGGGAAACTTCCCCTTGCCTAGTAGGCAACCAATAAGACTGGACTTTTCGAAATTCGATAATTTAGGGGATGAAAAAGGGTGAAATGTGTTTTCAAAGAATCCCTAATACCTCATTAACCGGGAAAGATATCATAACATTTTAACTTAAAAAAAAATATTGCCCAAACAAATGCATATTTTTGAATTTTTCGATTTTGCGAAGTTCGAAAATTAAGGGAGTGAAAAGCCGTAAAATGTGTTTTTCATTAATCCATGATTTCTCCTAACCCATGTCAGATAGTGAGGTGTTTTTTTCTTTAAAATGATGCGTAAGTAAATATCTAAAAAGCATTTATAGTATCTTTCGAAATTCGTCCTTGAAATCTTTTAAAAAAATAAACGTGCTTTAATTAATTCCACTTATCTCCTAAACCAGTGGAAATATTGAAATGGTTTTTACTTTAAAATAATTCTTACATAAATACCAAAAAACGACTTTCAGAATTTTTCGAAATTAGTCCTTGAAAGCTGTTAAAAAAATTAATGTGTTTTCAAATAATTATCTGTACCGCTTATATCCTTTGAGATATCGGCATGTTTTTTGATAAGAATAAAGCTTATGTAAATATCTACAAATCAAATTTAGGATTTTATGAAATTCGAAAATTAAGGATGTGAAAAGCAGTAAAATGTTACAGTCTCCCGAAAAAAAGAGAATGATCACGGAAAAAATAATTCAACAGTTGTTTCTTTTTGCGAACCTACTCATGAATAAAACCTCTTTGGACTTCAGCCACTACACTCGAAAGAATTATCACGGCCTGCCTTTAAGCATGTACTCAGGTATTGGATAAAGTTTGTGGTGTGGGAGGGGTGGGGTTACGGTTTCGTATCCCATACCAGACTTTGCGGTGGGAATTACTACATCATACGAGCATATTGCGCGCGCTCTTTACACTGACCTAAGACAATTTATAGTTCACTGTTATTGAGTACGCTTGCTGTTAGATGCCTTCATCACATATTTTATCCAGAGTTACTGTGTACATTACATAATTCCACGCTGGCATAACCGCAGCCGTGCAGCTATTTTATAGAGAAATACAGATGAATTAAAATCAAAGATGTTATACAATTAAAGTACGCTCAGCGAAGTGGACTGGATAAAGCTGTTTGTATTTGTAATTTTAAATACGTAATTAAAAGTTTGTTACTCTTTTGTATAGTACACGCGGGCGAAGCCGCAAAGGGACGGCTAGTCTTTATATATAAAAGAGAAAACTGACTGACTGACGTATCAAACTGCAGTCCAAACCACTGAACATAGAATCGTGAAATATGTTATGTTAGTTCCCCTCAGATCGTAGGCGAGCACTAAGAAAAAGATTTTTTTTTTTGGAAATTCGACCTCTAGGGAGGTGAAATGGGGTGAAATGTATTTCCGAAGAAACGTTGATAGAGCTCGAACCCGACTTCCTATCGTCAGGATTTTTAATTCAATATAACGCACATAAATATGCATATTTTCCCATTAAGGATTTTTCGAAATTCAACATTTAAGGGGAGTGAAAATACCTCAAATGTGTTTCCGATTAACTACCGATATCTATCGAATCCTTTGGGATAGAGAGTTGGTGAGTGTGTGAATGAGAGAGTTTGGTCAGCGCTTAATATCGAGGTATTTAGCGCTGGTGAGAGGTAATATGAGGTGAGCATGGAGCAGTGGCGGAATGAAGGGGCGGAGGAAACAGGAGATCCCCACGAAAACCCGCCGACCAACGGCATCGTCTGGCACGATTCCTACATAGGAAAATCCGTGGTATAACCCCACCGGGAATCGAACCCGGATCGCCTTGGTGGGAAGCGATAGGTCTGATCCCTCGGCCACTACGGACCCTAGAGAGTAGGTATTCACTTCAAATCATTGCTTACGTTAACACCCAAAAATCAGTTTTAGGATTTTTTGAAATTCGACCCCCAAGCAGTAAAATTGGAAAAAATGTAATTTTTTATGAATCGTCTATATCAATGAAACACAATTTACTACCATCGTAATTTTTACTTCAATTGGTCACGTATACAAATATATATGGTATGACTCCAAGACGTTTCGAAATTCTTTCATTAAGGGGGTGAAAATGTGTGGAATATGTTATCGATTACTCCCCCATATCTATTGAACCAATCGAGATATCGAAGTGCTCTTTGCTTTAGATCTATACTTTTGTAAATATCCCAAATACAATTAAAATACATTTTTCAAACTCGACCTCAAAGAGGTAAAAAAAAAAAATAGTCGAAATATGTTTTCGATTCACATTCGATATGTATATATATATATATATATATATATATATATATATCCTATTGACTTTGTATAGCGAACTGATTTTGGTTTAAGATTGATGCTTACTCAAATACCTGAAAAGTAATTTATGGAATTTTCGAAATTTCCCACCTAAGCAGTTAAGAGGGGTGAAAAGTGATGAAATGTGTTTTTAATTAATATATCTTGATCTCAACAGGCTATTGTCGTGTTTTTCACGTCCAAGAGACACCAGTTAAGTAGTCTAAAATGTGATACAAGGGTATTTCGAAATTCAGTCTCTTAGGAGGTAAAAAGACCCGGAATGTGTTTTAGAAAAATCTTCGATGTATACCGAACCCATCGAGATATTCAGGTTATTTTTTCTTCAGGATGATGGTTACTTAAATGGCAGTAGAATGGTTTTAAGATTTTTTCGAAATTCGATCTCTCGGTACTATACAGGAGTGAAATATGATTTTAAATGAATGATCGGTTTTGATTTGACTGAAAGGGCTACCGTTCTGATTTTCATTTCACTTGGATATTTGTACAAATATTTAAGATGTGAAGTTAAGAGGTCTCTAATTTCAACACCTAAAGGGGTGAAATGGCATAAAAATGGTTTTCTGTCAGCTGATGATATTTACCATAACCAATAAAGATAGTGTGTTGTTCACGTCAGAATGATGCTGACGTAAGTACTCAATAGAAGTAATGCAAGTTTTTTTTAATTTTATTACATAACTTAACTAAATACATTTTTTTTTTAATTTTCAAGGCAAACGATCTAAAAAGCAAGTACGACCAGCGAGAATAATAGTTATACAGGAGTTTCATTTAACGGTTCTACTGAGGCGTGTTGTTGTACAACTTCTATGAGGTTGGAAAATTAATATTTTATTTTTAAAATTAATTTTCAAGAATAACTTCGATGTTATGTGGCACAGTTGTTTGTTGCTCGGGAGAACTCTGTTTAAAAACTACGTAAACTACTTACTACATTCGATTACGCTCTTACAATAAAGAGTCTGTAATTACACCACAACGTCAAATTTGGAGTGATTATAAATATGGCCTAGGCGAACTCGCTGTTATTGGCAGGGACAAACTTAAGACTGCTTTTCGCGTGGACAGCAATAGCTACATATCATACTGCAGAGTTAACTCAACTAGCATATTTGCCGTTATAACGCTTGATGTTTGAACTACCTATCTGGTGTACAAATAACTATCTGCTCTGAGTAATACAAGCGAGCAAAGCCGCGGGCGCACTGCTAGTTCATCATAAATTTCAACACTTACAAAGAGCAAGTACTTATGAAATTTCGCACAAAAACAATTCTAAAGTTAGAATTTATTGGTTTGTGGACATACACCATTGCTCATGTTTTGTTGACAAAACTTGTATTGAAAGACAAAGTGACAAAATACAAAAACACAGAAAATGTAAGAAAAAAGCAATCTCAGAGGAACTTCGCCATTTTTTAATATATATTTCATTTACTTTTTTATGTATTTCACCAAGAAATTTCTAGTGAACTTCATTCGCATCTTGGTGTTCCGACCAGCTGTGTCTCAGCCTGAAGACGGGGATAGATCTCAACCCCCGAAACGTTGCACGTTTTCGTTGATTTTAACTTGTGTTGTCTCTTGTTTTTTATTTGTGGTATACTGCCCACTTTTTTTTCATCTTTTCTCATTTGGAATCTTGTTTTTCTTTTAGTCTGTCTTTTGTGTTTGGGTGTCATCAAACTCTTGACTGTAATCAATCTTTAGAATTCGTGCTGAAATATATAAAAAAGTAAATAAAAAATATATTAAAAATTGGCGAAGTTCCTCTGGGATTGTTTTATTATTACATTTTCTGTGTTTTTTGTATTTTGTCACTTTGTCTTTCAATACAAGTTTGGTCAACAAAACATGAGTAATGGCGTATGTCCACAAACCAATAAATTCTAATTATAAACTCCCATTGCAACAAACATTAAAAATCTCAATTAGAATGTTGTTATACTTAAAAATGTTTTACGTGAACCCATTATCTTGTCAGAAAATATATTTGTACAGTTCCATATCTGTATATCTTTTTTCTAAACAAAAATTTCTGTGCACAATAACACCAGTAAATTTAAATTGAACTTTTCATGTATTTACAGATAATTTATGAGCTACTAATTTGTTTAAGTCAATAGTATAGAAAAAGCGAAGGAAAATGGCTTCAGACTGAGATTCCAAATTTTAAGTAATTTCGTGTTACTATGCTCGTTTGCTCATTTAACGTGAACCTAAAAAATTTATAAGTTTTTGGGAATTATTTAACTTAGCATAATATCATTTCCTTACTAAAGAATTAAGCAAATATTGTTATAATGCTTCCTTAAATTTGAATTGGCGATTTAATTTGCGATTCCCGAAGAAGTATTTTATGAAATGACACGTCAAACTTATGATTCACAAGCACGTGTTCCTTGCGGAAGTCTTAACAGTTTGAGCAGATACCTGGTTAGCGTGACAGCTGTTACAATTGTGACGTCAATGTATTTGTGATGTGTATCGCCACATGTTCAGTTGTTTATCCACCAGCCAGTTGTTCTGCCTCTGTGAGAGGAAAAGTAAATTAACATTCTCATGTTTGAACAGTTTCTTTTCATTTCTGTGTGGTAAAAAAACTGAAGGCAAGAACAATTGTTTACTCACTGACTGAAGCAGACCACACTAGCCTCACTTCAGAGCGTTCTTCCACTGATCAGAACACCTTAAGGTATGCTAATGGTTCAGCGTAATACATACACACGTGTCGAGGAAAAGTCAAGTGTGGAAATTTACCATACTGAGTTTATTGGGTTTTGTGGTGTCCTTTCACCCCCCCCCCTCCCTGAAGCCTTACCACCACAATTAATGGAGTTGTGTCCGATATATCCTACGTAACATTTTGCAGTATGCGTTGAAGGTAATGCATCAGGTAAGGTAAAATTATTTTAGAAGAAAATTTCTTATACAACTTAAAGGTAAAATTTATTGAAATCAACATTCAGGAATCATTTGAACTCGACGTGAGACCAAAATGTCAGGAAAACAGTAGCAATAAACAAGGAAACATGGCTTAAGAAAACTTACCTACATATACTTCCTTAGCAGAATAGGTAAGTAAATCGTAGAATATTACACAGAAAAAACGGTTTTGTGGTGATTGCAAAATGTATTGTCAATATGGACCTCACGAAATTTTTTTGTAGTGGTAACAAACGTATTTGGTAGTCAGTGGAAAACTTTATTGGTGATAGCAAAAAATTTAAGTAGTCACAAGAAAAAAATTTGGTAAGGTCCATAATGACAAAATATTGTGTAGTGACCAATAAGTATTTATTTCAGTGTGTTACTAAGCTATATATCGCTTTAGGATAAATGTGGTTTGAGTCACAGGGGTAAATCATGGGAAACGCTCTGTGAGCGCAGACTTCAAATACGGATGAAGTAGGATTACAGATAATCTGGACATCGTTTCATACCGAGGTCTTGGACGTTGGTAAAGACGACAAGGGGTGAGTAAAGAAAGCAACGTAATGCATTCGTTGGGAAACGTAAGACCCACCGACCAGTGGCAACGTCCGCCACGTCTCCCACATGCATAAAAAGGAGGCTACTCACCTCAGTATTGTTTCTAAACGAACAATTGCAATTAAGGAAGGGGACGGGGCCGATCCTGCATAATTAAAATTTTTTTAGTAATGTTTATATTCGAAAGAGGTTTTGTTTTACAGACATAGGTTGTGACTATTTTTACAGTAATAAGAACTTGATTACTTTCATAGTTTCGTATAATGGCATGTCAGCCCAAATTACCATAAAACAGTTTCATACAAGAAAGGAAAACCAGCTGAATAACATAAATTAAATATTTCACACTGAAGAACACTATCATGGGCTACGTTAAGATAAGTTTTAAAATTTTCATGGTTGTTATATTTGTCTTTTTAGAACATTGCGAAATTTGAAATAAAAATTGCCAATTCTCTGCAATAGTTTTAAAAGTACAATAAAATTCAATACATTTTTACACAGAGCTTGGTGTAGCTAATGACACTATTCTTCAGTGTTAATGAATAAATATATTTGCGTTAAACAGTTGGGTTTCCTTTCTTGTATAAAATCGTTTTATGCAAGTTTAGGATTTAGCATGGAATTTAACAAAAACTATGAAAACAATAAATATTTTATTGATATTAAAAATAGTCACAATATATGCGTACAAACATCATCTCGTACAAATATCGAAATTAATTTTTACGTGATCTCCCCAGCTTGAAGAAGGCACACTTTCGTAAGTAATAATTTCAAAATGTAACTTATTAAGGAGTTGTTTAAAATTGTTGTAAGTATTAAACGTATCGAAATTTGAATACAATTTTAATATTTATTATGTTTGATTTTCGTGCAAAATTTGCATATTAATTGTTAACGTTTTTTTTATCAAATTGTGCGTTCGTATTACAAGACATGTGGTCAAAATGATTGAAAATATTGATTCTCAAAACTATGGTTCAGTGCTTAGTAATTTTGCGGATTTAATAAGTAAATAGATGTAATTTTATTGACTCTATACAGTTGCACAATATTTCTTAATGTATTAAGGGTGTTCAAGTGCGATAAAGTCGTAATTTTATATATATATATATATATATATATATATATATATATAACACTGTTAGTTTTGTATACCATACTTGTGAGTGCAGTTTCCTCTTACGGTACAATTTTAGCTGGCGTAGTTTTCTCATAACGGTGCGTCAAAGTCAATATTTGCATGTTCTCCTGCCATGCAAATAGTGAAAACTAATTTATTTATGTACGTAAAATAATTCAAAGTGAAATAACATACTATCGGCTATGTAATAAAATATTTGAAAAAATCCCGCGAACTGTTTTTGTATTTTTAAAAAATGGCTGAATTTGCAACTTTTTTTCTGTATTTTTCCATTTTTTTATTCAAAATATTACGTGGTGGGTTTTTTAAAATGTTTTATTGCATAGTTCATGAGATATAAGTTCACAGTGAATTATTTTGTTAGAGTAGGTTAATTGGTTTTCACTATTTGCACGGCAGTGTAATAAGCAAATTTTGACTTTGACACCCCGTTATAAGAAAACTATGAGAGCTAAAATTGTTTCGTGATATGAAAATTTACTCACTAATATCGTCTACAAAACTAACAACATTTTATAACAATATTAAATTATGATTTTTTCGCACTTGAACAACCTTAATGTTAACGTTTCGTTCAGTGCAGTGTAAATTTTAACGAAAATAACCGACGGAAGGGGCTATGCAAATTTTTTTTTTTCAGGGATCAGCCACATTTTTAAAACTTTTAATAGCTAAGTCAAGCCAATGAGTTTTCAAATCAATAGCGTGAAAATCCTATTCCATACATTCGTAAATAATATAATTTGATAGATTCCAGTAGCGATTCCGATGACATGTAGATAGTCTTAAAGTTGAAAGTTGATAAAGAATTGAATTTGCCAGATTGGAACGACGAGTACTGTAGAGAAGATGAACTACACTTTCAGACAGATAAAACTGTGGGGGTTCGCCTATACCTTCCGCGGTATGTTGATTGGAGGAGGAAGGGGGGGGGGGCACAACAACCAGTCCTGTGAAATGTCTACCTCAGGAAGGAAACCGTGCGCTGTACATTTGGAATAAAGGCAAGGACTCTATTTTAAACATTGAGCGAAATGGCCGGACATGTTATTAACAGATAATTATCTGTTATAATAGTTTAAAATAAACTGAACAAAATCTTTGTGTCGTTTTTCTAATCTCCGTTCACTCTTCACACCTCAACCTAACAGCGGGATAAATAAAAATGGGAATCTATAGATAAATTCAAATAAAGGCAATGATATAATTGTATAAATGTGTGTTTATTTGATTTTAACTTTTAAAAATACAGGTATGAGAGTAATACACTTTTATTTCTGGAATCGTATATATTTCTTCAGCCTGACGAGACAAAATACAAAATTTTGCTTGAAAATAAAGTACACGCTTTCTTAAAAGTTATTTTTTTTTTTTTTAATTTTAACACTTTAGAACTTGAAACAGGCGAATGTTTTTTTTTTTTTACAGAGTTTTAAGATATTGCTGATTTCATTGGTGCATCATGATAATTTATACTAGTACTCATCTCTACCGGCACGTGATTGATCTCTCATGTAAAATGAGGTAGAAAAGATATACGCGCATTACATGCTATGTATATTCCGAAGGAGTGTGTTACCTCTTAAATGTGTAGTTGAAAAAGACGTGTTTAATCTTTTCCGAAGGAAAAAGTAGGCTTATGAGATCACATTTCTGTATATTTGTGTCCGTGTGTGTGTGTGTGTGTGTGTGTGTGTCCCCTAAAAACTTTTGAAGCAGTGTACCGAATTTTATCAAACTTTGTACACATATAAAACCTTGTAATCTGACTTGATATATTTCGTTTACGTCCTATTCATATTTTCGAAATGGCGGTAATTTTAAAATGTTTCGATCTAGCTGATATACAAGGAACTGTAAATTGGAATATCATCAAATTTGGTACACGTATACTACATACAAAAATAATCCAATTTTTTTAATTTCGCATATTTTGTGTTCATCTTTTCAAAATGGCAGCTATTTTGATTTTTTTGCACAGTATTACATATTTTAGGAAATATATTTCACAATTTCTCCAAACTTGGTATACACATACTATATGAAAAGCTGACTTTACTGAAGTGTACTTCGTTCATCCTGTGTTCATATTTTAAAAATGGTAGCCATTTTTATATTTAAAGCATAGTTTTTCATATCTTAGGAAATATTTTTAGAATGTCACCAAACTTGGCACACATACACTACATGCAGAACTGACATAACGTTTGTGTATTTCCTTCATTCTGTGTTCATATTTTCAAAATGGTGGCCATATTACTATTTTGATGATAGTATTTCATATCTTACGAAATGTTTTTCAGAATTTTACCAAACTTGGTACGTATATGCTACACATAGAGCTTACTTAAATATTGTGTATTTCGTTATTTCTGTGATCATATTTTCAAAATAACGCCCATTTTTTAATTTTCATCATTGTATTATCTTTTCTAGTAAATATTTTTCAGAATTTCACGAAACTTGGTGCACGCATACTACGTGCAAAACTTGCTTGACTTTTGTATATTTTGTTCACCCCGTGATCAGATTAGAAATAGCGGCCATTTTCATATTTTTGCTATGATAATATATATCTTAAGAATTATTTTTCTGTATTTTATCAAACTTGGTACATATGTACTGCATTCAAAATTGATTCTACTTTTGTGTACTTCGTTCAATCTGTGATCACATTTAAACAATAGTAGCCATTGTTATAGTTTTTGCATAATTTCTTATCTGATGAACTATTTTCAGAAATCTTATAAAACTTAGTATACATACTACACACAAAGTTAACTTGATTTTTGCGTATCTTGTTCATCCTTTTGTACTATTTTGAAAACGAAATTTATTGTTTATCTTTATGATAGAACGCCATTTCAGAAAAATGTTTTCCCAATCTTATTAAACTGGGTACTCGCATATTACTTAGCAAACTTACTTATTTTCAGTATATTTTGTGTATCATAATTTAAATGAATATTATCAATTTCAATTCCTGGATAATATGAAGCATTTTATCTTTCAGGGTTAAATTGCACACGCTTTGAGAAAAAAAGTAGGCTTATCAGTTATGCTGGTAACATCTTTTTCGGTTTTAATATAGTGGGAATGAAAGGCAAACTAGTGAGGTTTTTTATTGCATCATTAAAAAACTTATTACAGAGGCCAAAATTTTAACTACTGTACCAAAATCCATGCATTAAAATTAGGGGGTGGGAGACTAATAATTCTCCAAAAACATTTAACCTTAGCACATGGTTGTTGGTGGTTTACTGTGAAAATGTAATAGGGTAAGTCGGGGGACGATGCAACACCTAAGGAATTTCAAAGCCATAATGTTTGAATTTATTGTGTAAAAAAGTATTACGATTGGGTACAATTTTCTTTGGACATTTGCGTAAGTCAGCAATGAGCTATATGTGTTTTTAAAACAATTTTAAATAATAATAATAACTAAACGTAAAAGAACCTGTGTGACTGGCATCTTCCCCCGAGTTACCTTATAGGGCTCATTACAGTCAAAAATATGGTCTTGAGTTATTATGCTCACGACAGATGTTTATTTCCAAGAAATTAACTAAGCATGTTCCAAATTATATTTTATGTCTGCTAAACATCAAAAGTTTTACCAGTTAATGATTGGTAAGTTATAAATGAAACATTTTAATTTTTGAACAAGTGTTGTGCTATGTGTTTTTCTTACCTACCCCACCGACATGTCGGTGAAATTCAGTTACTGTCACTGCGGCAATACGTCCAACCTATTTGCCTTTAAATGATAATTTGATGTGACAGAACTAATTGCCTCCCACCAAGGCAGTCCGGGTTCGATTCCGTGTGGGGTCTGTCCCCAGATTTTCGCATGTGGGAATCGTGCCGGACGATGCCGCTGGTTGGCGGGTTTTCTCGGGGATCTCCCGTTTCCACCGCTCTTTCATTCTAGTGCTGCTCCGTACTCACCTCATGTCACCCCTCACCAGCGTTAAGACCTCGATGTTAAGGATGTTCAAGTGCGATAAAATCATAATTTTATATTTTTATATAATGTTATTAATTTTGTAGACGATACTTGGGAGTAGGCAACAATTTACTCTTGCGAAATAATTTTAGCTCTCATAGTTTTGTCATATAGGGGTGTGAAAGTAAAAATTTACTTCTTATACTGTCGTGAAAATAGTGAAAACCAACTGACCTACATAAACAAAATAATTATTTGCTAATTCACATCCCATGAGCTATGCAATAAAACATTAAAATACCCAGAATATAATATTTGGAATAAAAAAATCGTAAAATAACAGAAAAAAGTTGCAAATTCAATAACGTTTTTTTAAATACAAAATCAGTTCGCGGGATTTTTTAAAAATGTTTAATTACGCAGCCCATATTATGTTATTTCACTATGAAGTATTACACGTACGTAAGTCAATTGGTTTTCACTATTTGTATGGCAGCAAAACATTCAAATTTTGACTTTGACACACCGTTACGAGAAAACTAAGCAAGCTAAAATTGCACAAAACAAACCACATTTCATGTAAATATAAAATTTTGATTTTATCGCACTTGAACACCCTTAAGCGCTGACCAAAATCTCTCACTCACTCTCTCAGTCGATGTGACAGGTAGAGATAAGACATTGTATACCACATATTTCAGTAGTACGCGGTGTCACATCAGCAACTTCATTGGCATCATCTTCGGCATGCAATAACCGCCAAGTTATTTGCTGTTTCCATACATTTAATTTAATTCTTACTACAGCTCTGTACTTTCTTTTAAATTATTACTCTACCACAATCGTTCTCATGAATGGAGTTTTATAACATAGGCAATATTTTTGTGCTTATGAGTAGTTTAATAATGTAGTTCACAAAATTGCACTTCTTTTTCTTTAATTTTTACTGTGTTACAACTAAACTTCCCTTTCAAGTAATCAGTCTATCATATCCCTCCGCGAAATATAGACTATGCATATCTTTAAGGCATCTTATTTATGAAGAATCACTTTCCATCTTTTGTTGGTTGAGTAAAGTAACACTATTCAAGATTTAGAGCTAAAAATATTAATACGTATATCCCAGAATTGCATCGAATTTATGTTCTTGAGTCATGTCTTCGAATTTTATTATGCTGCTTCACGAATTCCTGCTAAGTTTAGTCACTTTATTACTGAGCTATTTTGATATCTAACAAACTAGTTAAATCAAAGCACTCAGGAAATCGTTCAGGTATTCTTGTTTGCGATTTACTATAGCGCGCTGCTTATGGTTCGTAATAGTCAGCTCTCATTGTGAATACAAACAGTTTATGAAAGTATTCTTTAACTTCATCGAAGAGTTTGACACATTATAGGCGTATTTTAAATCGTGTATGATAAGACAACTCACTGGGTCTGTGTATGCATACGCCATGTACGTGTGTATTCACATATTCTGGTATACTGTAGATACACGTTAACATACAACAAATTTGTGTAAATTTAAACGTATTATAATATGTGAAGAAGACAAAAGAGTAAGTGCACCTTACAACAATACTTCAATATTTTAATACGTTCACCGAGATGCCATGAGGTCGACTACCTAAGACTATTGATTACTGTTTTAATTTTTATCAGAAAAATTGTGTAAATCATAAAGTTATTCTTAAGATGAGTAGTAATTTTAAAATTAAATTGCCAGAAAATTACATTCTTATAAGTATTAGCAGAATTAAGAAAGTCGTTAAGTATATGTATTGCAGACAGCGAACTCACTTCACCTAACGTAACAACAAGAAACGTTTACGCGGAAATGAAACACCTGTCAAAATAGAGCTCGTGTTGTTAACGTTTGCTCTTCTGTGTCATGCGTGCAAACCGACTTCTTCGAAGTGGAAGATCTACAACAGATGAACAAACTACAAGCTTGCGAACTACGTGGCCTGCCATCTATATAAGTCAGAAGATCTTCCAGCAACTGCCAAGTTTTACAGCAAACACAACAGTATTCAACATGAACTACACGGTCCTAAGTGTCTTGATAGTCCTTGGGCTGGTGCAGGTATGAACTGCGTCTCCTATAGTTTCTGCAACACATAGTGCTGAATTGAGGAGTTGGCTGGAATAAAGACTTGAATAAGCTAAGGCCATTCTTCCATCAAACAGAATTTCGTGTTCCATTACATCCATAAAAGACACACAACAATTTTTTAACCGATATCTGAATTCTTCACCAATTTATGAGATTTTGTCTTGATCTGTGATGATATCAGTACCGTAAAGTGAGAATACTTTGCATCAGCATGCGTAATTTTGCACCACCTAAAATATTTGGTCTTTTGTTGAAATAAAGAATCATCACGACTGGGTATTCAAAAAATTATAATTTAATGCCAACGAATACAATCTTTTGTCTATCAACTATCAGGATAGAAAATTAATTTTTGGTGGTCCAAAGTTACACGTGCTGGCGCAAGGTATACCCAGTCTACGGTATGCTATAAATAATTTATATTCCGTCTTTAACTGTGTTTATAGTAAATATTATTAATTTGTGTATTGTAGGTAGCTACTGCCCAAGTAGCAAATATCAATTGGCCCGTTTGTGAAAATATGATCGTGATAAGCAACCTACAGGCAGTAAACATTCGAAATGATCACGTGGCCAAATGTGGAATGCATTATACATAATGAATTCACCCACACATTAACCACAAGTGTACCCCAAGCATTCTTATTAGACTCTGATGCTTGTGGGTTAGTTTGCTAAGTCTGCTTGTGAACCGTTTACTGAAATATGACAGTCTTTTTAAACTAAGTTGCACACATTAAAATTATTTCAGTATAACTACAAACATATTTACTGACATGGCCTGATTAACCACCATTCCAGCAAAAGTAGACCATCATACTAGCGAACGTTGTCCGCTTCTGCCAACGGTTGGCCAACTGAAAAATGATTGTGTTTGCTAATAGGGTGATTATTTGCATTAAGAGAAATGAGAGAGGCGTAAAACAAAACAAATACCAATCTCTCATAATGCAATTTTCTCACTAAGGCCTTTATTCCAGTCAACTCCTCAGTTATTTGAAGAGAACACAGATAGTTGTTCAGGCGTATTTAAAGCACGTTCTTCGTGGACGTTCTTTCGTTTTCACAGACCGAGCGAGCTGGCGCAACGCTTACATGTCGGACTCTTGTTTCAGGAGTTCCCGGGCACAGACTAAATACTAATACAGACGTGAAATGACATGGCGGCTCATTTGATAGGGCGAACTGCGTCGCTTATTGGCTGCTAGATGCTGTTGCTACGAGCCCCGTGTATGTTTGGCTCCTGCGTGTTACTACAGCCCTGCCGATCGGCTAGCAGAGCAGCTGCCTTACGCTGATTGGCAGTAGGTGTTTTCGCCATGTAGCTTGGCCAGGGAAACCATTTTGCTAGCGTGTGTGACTGAGTTCGCCGTTCTACTGGCTATTCCCCTTCTGTATTTCTGAACATTCTGTGACTCGCGTTAGTTTCCTGGCTCCGACCATTATGATTTAGGTTTTCCATGGTTTCTCGAAATCTAGCCGGGATAGTTCTTTAATATATACAAAGTCAAATTCCTGCTTAGCTATTTTCACTGTGCATTGTTGTGTGTTACCTTTCCTAGTGATGTCGCCGTCGACGAGACGCAAAGTCCACTTGCTTTTAAGTAACTTACCTGTTCCTGTTGGATGTTAACAAACCATGGCCATCTTTAGTGGAAGGTCAGTCTTTGATATGGTAACACTGCATCGGTGGCCTGCTGTCTGTCACTTCTTGACTGCCATATTCTCTGTAGCGTGTATAGATATAGCTTTAGTGGTGTTTACACGTTTACACTGACTAAGGCTACCAGTGGACGACCGGCAGTAGACCTCCGGCAGCGTTGCCACATTCAAGAATCCGATCTTCTACTAAAGACGACCATGTAACAAACACCTTGCGTTTAACACTTTTTAAAACTTAGAATATCCAATTTTGACTGTAATTATAAGTGTATGGTCGATAAGTCACCTCTTCACTTCGGCAAAATTCGGGTTATCGACTTCCCCCTCTAGCATTTTTCTCAACCATCTTAACTTACAGTTAACAAATAACTGTACAAAAATAAATACTTGAAATCGCTACAAAAAATTACAATTACATGAAAAATAACTTTTGGTCTCAATATTACGCTTGTAAGTTAAATAATTGAACACGTTAGTCGGTAAGAATGTAACTCGTTGATGTTGAGATTCTTATTAAGTAAAATAAGAATATTTTTGGAAACTATTTGTGCGGGATATTTTGTACGTAGTGTGTTGGCACTATGTTTCGTTTCAACACAACTCTCCACATTAATGGCTGCTAGGAACTTGCCGAACATTATTAAATAACAACATTTCGTAGAAAATTTAATAAGCCGATTATGTATATGCGTGTCTTAATAAATGGTCAGTGCTCAAATATACACTACAAGAACAAAAAGTCTGTATAACCACTGGCGAAATATTTTATTCTTACACTAACATGACGGAAACATAAAATAATTTTAAAAAATCATAGGAATACCTTTTGAAAATTAATTTACTTATCACTTGTCAATGCTATAATATAGCGTACATATTATAATCGAACTTCAAAATTATTATTTCGCAGGAACTACCACCCTAACACCTCTAACCACTTTTTTAAAAATATGTTTGGTGCAGTGGCGAGGCGGTAGCTGTCGCATCATCACTGCACCGAACACTACCCCCTTTAATGTGATTTATTTATGCAACCCCGAGTAAATGTCGTGAGACAATTGTAGAGAGACAATTTCTTGAGACAAATTGGACAAACACAAATTTGACACTCAGTCAGACCTGGGAATCGAACCCAGAACCCCTCGTATCTGAGTCGGTCGCTCAACCAACTTTTTTTTTTAATAAAAATGTTAGGCTCCATGGCGAGGTCGCAACATCGCCAACGAGCCAAACATCCCCCCCCCCCTTTACAGCTTTAGTATTTGACAATTCCCCAGTTGTGACAATATTTGGTGACTCATACAATTGAAAAGACGCTAACGGACAAACACAAATTTTACACCCAGCCAGCCCTGGGAATCGAACCCAGAACCCCTCGTATCCAGGTCGGTCGCGCAACCAACCGAGCTACGGGGGGTTGGCAGTCCAACTGAGCTACGGGGGGTTGGCACCATTTGGTCACTTATTACTTCGAAATATGTGAACTCATAATGATCTATTACTTAACATAGTACTTGAATTGCGTAAAATACTAGAGAGTTTGCACAGTTTTAGCACTTCGTATATTATTTAAGATACAGTAAAATTCATTGCATACATCGGTAAAATATTGCTATACTTAAGTTAAAATGTGCATGTCGTAATTTGCTCTTTTGCAGGCGTTACAGTGACATAAAAATACAACTTAAAAAAATTCGGTTATTGCTTTGGAATATTAAAATGTATTCTACCATAGTAAACTCAATAAAATAACTACAAACTCTGAGAAGATTTGAACCGAGACGTAACCACCTCTAGGTGACAAAGCCAAAGTGCTAACCACATATCTAACTGTGCCCATATAACTTGTAGACTAAAATAGCTATAGTTAACAAACGTAAAAGAGTATTTATGTTAAGATTTTTTTTAATTTGTGTACACGCTACGGAAGTGTTTAGTTACGTTTAATAAGTGGGGATGTGAAACATATTGTGCGTATAATATTTACACGCATCAAGCCACCCTTCTCGTCCGTAATGTGGTTTATAATAAGTGAGATACTGAGTTAATAACTCTTTGCCACACTTCAAAATATGACACTAACGAAACACTAATGTTATTTCATCAAGCACGACGTTTAGAGAGCGCAGATTCAAAAATACTGTGCCGATCTATAATAAACGTAACCTTCGCATTTCCGTCCGCCATGTTTGTTAACTAGACTTCCCGATCGTAAAACAGATTTCGACAGCACAGTAGCACTCGAAACATTTCGATTGTTGATAAACGACAATCGAAAGCTTTCGAGACACTATTTATTACTTAGAATTACAAACTTCCCAAATATGATCGGAATCGAAACTTCACGATCGTAAACTTCGTGCCGAGAAATTTAGAATAAACCCCCTGGTGATATGGGAGTAATCTGGTCACGCGGTCCATATTTTATTTCTTATGGAAACTATATAGTACAAATTCGAATAATTTTAAAACATTAACAAATTTAAAAATTATAATTTTTTGAGTCTGCTGCTGACTTTCAATTCTTCCTTTATAATGATTCTCCAGTTTACCTTCATAATGTTTACAGTTTCTCATTGATTAGTAAATGTATATTTGGCCATCCACGTGTTAACTAAACATCACCTCACCCGCATGCTTGCCGCTAGCCTAACCGATAAACAGAGCAACCAAATGGTGTTTTCACAACGCTCGGCTCACTGTGCAACAAATTATTATTTGCCATACTTTCACTATAGCAAAACAGCTAAGACAGGAAATACAGGCAATTGTGCTACCTATATATTTCAATAAGGGCAGAACTGCATAAAATACAAACATTGGTCAAAAGAAATTATTAGAAAGACATTTATAAAGAGAAATATTAAACTGGCGACCAAAACCAATATTTTAAAATAAAACTGAAAGCAAAACATTTCCTGAGGGATAAAAATAAATCTATAATATAAAAATGAATCGCAAAATGTGTTTGTAAGCGCATAACTCAACAACGCCTGGACCAATTTGGCCAATTCTTTTTTTTTTTTTTTTATGTTTGTTGAAGTTCAAAGATGGTTTTTACGGCGAGAAAAATTCGAATAATTGCCGGAAAAAACCCTAAAAACGGGGTAGAGTCAATTTGAGCTTTATTGCTATTGTTGTTTAAACAATGTAGGTATGTTCCTGTGATCGAGGCTGTAAGCATTCACTCAGGTATTGTATAAAGTTTGGGGTGTGGGAGGGGCGGGGTTACGGGTTCGTATCCCGTGCAAGACTTTGCGATGGGAATTACATGACATCATGCAAGCGTATTGCGGGCGCTCTTTACACTGTTATTGAGTACGCTAGCTGTAGAAATGCCGGGCAGCTGTTTTGCGGTGGAAGCCGCAGCCGGGCAGCTGTTTTATAGAGAAGTAATGATGAATTTAAAAAAAACGCTTAGCGCAGTGGACTGGACAAATCTGTTTGTATTTGATGTTTTAAAGAGAAACAGTGAATATAGTATAATATAGAATACAGTATCACCATCAATTAACACGTAACTAAAAGTTAGTTACTCTTTTGTATAGTACACGCGGGCGAAGCCGCAAAGGGACAGCTAGTATTGAAATAAGAATAACCTGAAAATTTTGTATGTAAAAAATTAAAACGAATATTAGAAAGCTGTAACATTAAGTGTTGTGGTCCTTAAACTACTGCAGTCAAATTGTGAAACATCGTATATTTTATCGTTTTGTTATACTAATATTCAAACGTTACTGATAAAATTTATGTTAAAGTACAGCTTGAAGGTCACAACCTAAAGATTGAGTCCCATGAAAATGTTTTACATTATTTTTTATAGCTTTCCAAAATACCAGATATTCCATGTCAAATTATTAATTTATACATTCTATAATGAGGTCCAAACAAGCTCAATACTTATACAAAAGGAATGTATTAACACAAAATATATAATTCCTCATGAATACCCCGATCTTAATAGTAGAAAAAAAAGCAAATATAATAATAATAGTAATATTTCACCTCTATAAATTTGTTGAGCCAAAAGCAACATAATTCCTGAGAAACTGTAAAAACCCACATAGTGCTGCCATGTATTTTTGTCAGTTTTTGTTGAGTAAATTAAAATTAATACTGCTCAGATTTATTGAAAACAATTTATTTTATTTCTTTTGCAAATATTTCGTCAGTACGTATGCTACATTGTGATGAAAAGAACAAGCACGCAAATAAATATACCACCGTTGATTACGGATTTTGCCAACCTAGAACCTCAGACGTATTACAGTCGTATAAAAAAATTAATTACGAACATACTTGGAAACGATTAATTAAAATTAAAAAAAACTCAAAGACAGTTCTTACAAAGTTGGACTTTTGTAAAGGATAGGATAACACAGAACCCGAAGATATGGGTAGCACAGTAACTACGAAGCATCATTCTATTAATTTCAAAATTGCACGGGTAAAAACTATACTGATCACCACAACACCGCCTTTTGCACGTAATAACCTACTTATAAATTACGATGTGTCCTTGTACTTAGCTACAGCACAAATAAAACTGAATAACACGTAGAACTAAATCATAGATCTGTGAATACGATAAAATATCGTTTTATTTGGAATTTTTGAATTATAATATTCCTCGCCCATTTCACTAACAACCTATAGCGAGAAACAGTATCAACATAGTATGTTCTTACCTTTTTTAACCATTAAATGTTTGGAAACACACACATTATACAAATGTACCTATAATTCGTCGTGTGAGGAGTTTGGAAGATTGTCCTGACAACTACTAGCGTGGAAAACTGTAGGCCTTCTTCTTTCGAAGAGTCATCACTAACCCAAGTCTTCTATTACTTAGTTCCGTGTTAAAAAAAAATTCATGGTCCACGCAGATTATCGCTTACCACTTAACCTGCTTCAGTGTTACTTTTGCAGATATTTTAGGAAAAAATACGCAATCTAAAAATTTTCAGAAACAATGCACGTGTTATTTTCCGGTACAATTTTTTTTAAGCCACTGTATAAATACAAAATTAAACTTTTAACTGTATTAATAAAGTTATTGATTTAGTATTTTAACTAATAAAGTGTTTATATATATATATATTATCTGCTCTTACTATTGAAGTATTTCTGACTTCGTGTTGACAATTTACAAACTGTATTATTATTTCTTAGAAAACTGAAATTCATATAATTTATATAAGCTTGCAGATTTTGATGTTTTCGATGCATGAGAAAAATAAAGAAGTCCGGCTGTAAAACTCAATACATTACCTTTTCCACAGACGCGTACACTTACCTGACAGTTGTACTTGTCCAAAACTTATTCACTTTCACATGCTTATTACAGTCAGTTGTAACACCGTTTCACGAAAATTAAAAATATTGACATTATTGTATTGACACACATCGTCTGTCAGAAAAGTCAACCAGTTAGTGAAAAAAACTTAACTATTTACAAAAATACATTAGCAAATTGACTATGTTGAGTGGGTGAATGAGTGATTTTTGTCGGCGCTCAACATCGAGGTCTGAGTGGTGACATAAGGTGAGTATGAAGCAGCGCCGGAGTGAAAGGGACAAACAGGAGGTTCCCGAGAAAACCCGCCGACCAACGGAATTGTCTGGCACAGTTCCCACATGCGAAAATCCGGGGACCGACTCCGTGAGGAATCGAACCCGGATCGCCATGGTGGAGGGCGAATTGTCTGACCATTCGGCCACCGCAACCCCTTTTGACTACGTTGACTGAGAGTATTGTGAAAAAATCCAACCTGTAAATCGCATGTTAGTTTATGGACCCATGGATAGAGTGCTAGAATCCGCAAATTTCGTTATACTAAAGCAGACAACAAACGTTTATTGACTGTTTTCTGTCTCAGTGGTACACCATGTTTGGGTTTGCGATTTTCAATATAATTTATGTTTCTGTGGAAGCCCTTTTCGAGGCGGGTCGTAGCAGTAAGGTCTTGACAGCCGATGAGAATTAACGAGTTGTACACGGGACAGGGCCGGAATGTAATTTGGGGGGGGGGGG
>PNEQ01041398.1:0-106677 GCA_003012365.1 Medauroidea extradentata
CTTTGCTAACAACTTTATCGAACATGCATAAAATAAATACAAACTAATGGGGCTGTAAACAATAAATGTAGAACACAGCTAAAACAAAATAAAATAAATTATGCAGCAAAGGGTTACAAAGAAATAACAGTTGAAGTAAGTTAAAATTGCAAAAAGTAACGTTGACAACAAATTGTCGACACTGGGACACGAACCTCGGACCGCAAGTTTACAAGGTCCTGACGCAGACACTGAGCCACAGAGACAGGTTGGATCGAAGGAACTCCTTTGAATACTCGTTCGTACGCGCCTGATGCGGACACACCGGATGTGACGTCATGGAGACTTGAAGGCGAATTTTCGGGCCTTTCCCGTCCGTTTGGACCCTACATGTCCTGTGTCGAATCACTTGTCTCGGAGTCCCCAGTGTCACAGCGGGGAGCTTTAAACTGTTAGCATCCTCATCCTGTATATACGCTGCATACTATGTTCCGTAAGTAATCTAAACATGGTACATGTATAACTGCCACGATGTATAATCAGTGTGTTTATAAGTACGAATATAATTTGTATTGTCATGCATTTCGATATAACTACGCAATTCAGCCGTAATTGCTTTCGCCCGTAGATAAGTAAAATTACAGTATATGCAGAAATGAGGGTGAGGGCGAGCGGATTCATGGTTTGCCCCTCCAAAATCGCCAATTTAACCAATACTGACCCTCGTGTTACCTGCGAGCCTGACATGTCATGGAGCCATCATAAATTGAATAACAACCTTGTTACGAGTAAGTGCGTAATGTTGTTCCTTAATTAGTAGGATATAATCTTACGGAGTCTTATCGTGGGAGAGTTAGGTTACGACACAGGATATCAAGTAAAGAGTATGGGAAGATAAGTGTAAGCGGAATAGAAGATAACCGTTCCCTCCATGCAACGAAGCAGTTTACCTGAGAAAGTCGCGTGGTCATGGGGGCGCCACTAGCCAGCCAGCTTATTCGCGCAATACACGCGACGCAAGAATACACTCTCCTCAATAGTTTCAGTTGTGACCTAGTGCAAACTGTGACACGAAGAATGATACAGGATTGTTACACAGCCATTAACAACTTTCACGCAGAAAAAATAAAACTACGTGTGTGGCATGCCTTAGAAAACATGCTAAAATACCATATTTTCCATTTATGTTTTATTAACCTATAAAGCTGAGAATGAAGCAAGCACTTAAGGGCTGTGCGAAGTACCTTTTTTTATTTTATACATAAAAGATACTCTCCTCTGACATACAGTTTCTTCAAGAAAACTATATTGTTGAACCTCTGCAGCATACTTCGGGCAGCAAAGAGGCGGGCACCTTAAGCTATATATACAGGATCAGTGAAATTATTTGCTGGATTCAAAAGTCTGTAATTATTTAACTACTGTAAGAAGACGCGAGTTTGGTCATTTGGGGTTAATTTGGGATATTACAAAAAATAATTTTCCGTATGCTCACATAATAGTTCTGAATAGAGATAATTACGGAAGCTTAAATATTTTAAAAGGTCGCCAAATTCACACCACATGTCTAAAGTCCCTACTCCATACGATATTGCTGTTAGAGCTTTAGAACCAACAACAAAACACAAGGAAAATTTCTGTACAATTTACAGTAGTCAAAAGTTATTTTTATCACACTATGTGGCAGTGTTCTGTTCACAAAATGGAACACGAAGTGAAAATAACTCCAACACTTAAATGTCCAGATACACATGCCAGTGTGTTTATAAAGCGTTCTGTACAGCGTCGCCTGTAAGATTGCACAGAACACATCAAGGTTTGGCGAATCCAGTACATGTTGCACAAAATCACAGTAATTTTCTATGCGCAAAATCCAGCTGTCACGACAGTTCAACTTTCCATTTAAGTAAAACGTCGCTTTGTTACTAAACACCAAACGTACAGCAAATCTGTCTTTCCACATTGCATTCTGCTTTCATCTGCTCACAGAAGTTTTGTCGAATAGTGTAATCTTCTGGTTACAAGTATAGAAACAGATTTATGCTGTACAGTTTAAGTTCTAACCACTGTTTCAAAATATTCCAAAAAGTTAGTTGAGAAATTCCCAGTATAGTATTTGCTCGGTTATTTGATTTCAATGGGGCATGTGCGCATCTTCCGCTCAGCCTACTGCATGACACCTTGTTGTTCTGTTTGATAATTCAGTAGGGACGAATGCTGCATATCCACAGAATAAATGCATTGGTATTACAAATCACAAGACGCTTTAATATTCTTCGTGCTGTCACCTGGTGTCATATAAAGGAAGTTTATACAAGCCTAATTTTGTTTATAATATTTTCTTTTGTTGAGTTTTTCGCATACATTTTATGGTATCATCGGAAATAATATTTTGTGGCAGCTATAAAATATCTTGTGGGTATTAACCCTGCAAAATTAATTTTGTGGTCACCACAAAATCATTTTTTTGACATAACCATTATATTGCGGGAACTACAGAATTATTTTGTTGGTACTACAAAATAATTTTGCAAGCAAGACTTCCGACAGATATTTATTTCAGTGAAGGCTTTTTTAATGCAGATTTTTATAACTCAGTGAATAATTTACACTAGTCCTATTCTTTGCAATCAAGGTTGGCAATTTTTTAAAAGTGGCGAATAACCTGTGTGTTTGTTACTTTTTTTTTTTTTTTAACCTTATTTGGATATTGGTGTGTAGGGTACAAACAATTGCAATGTATAGTGAAGTTTTAGTAAAAACTTGGTTATAGGTACCTGTAACATGAAATTTACTGCTCACAGTACTCTATTGGAGGAAGACAATAATATTTTGAAAGTATTTTAGAATAAATACACATAAATTATTACCTGGTGAAATATCATTTTTAAAAATGTGTTAAAATTTACCCTCAGTTGAAAAGACGAAACAATAAAAATTAATGTATTATCATTAGCATGTTGCGAGCCAAATGTAACATTCACAAGCCACATTTATTGCAACTTTTTGAGTGCACAAAATTTTAACATGACATAGGGATAGGTGTAGGTCATAAAGTTTCCGGATTAGAGTTTACCACAAACCTGTCTTTTCTGCTATGATTTTAATTGTATCGCATGTTATCGGCGCACCTTGCCAAAACTTGAGTCAACAAAAACTACACGGAAATAATAACTTAAGGCGACCGCTCGATATACGTGCAACGTGTTCGTAGTTACGTTATATTACAGAGACAAGTAAATATGTGTCTGCAATGTTTATCTGCGAAAGAAACACACTTTAAACTGCATATGAAACTGACACTACACGCCCTGAGGCATTATTTTAAAGCTCTAAAACTTGAAAAAAATAATCCTGTTTTGATAACGTTATTTTTCAAAGTATTGAGGAGTACAACTACATTGGAATGTGCTACAGTGACGCTATCAGCACAATTATAAGGTTACTGTTTGAAGTTCCACAGCAAAACGTTACAGCGGTAATAGTGCACACGCGATTACGACTTTGAGTGTAGATGCTATATCACTATACATATGAAGGCCGGCGTCGCTCGTTGCGTCACACTATGTTCGCCTTACGCACTCAAACACGCTCTTCTACAGGCGGTCACCTTAAGATAAATTTTCGGTTTGTGCTCTTTTACTCACTGAAGGACAAAAAAAAAAAAACAAGATTAGGAATACGGGTAATACTGGTGCGATCATCAACAATAACGCAGCAATTAGGCTTATTACATTAAATTGGTGCACATTGTTTTTGTTCATAGTATTTTTCTGTATTAAACTATTTGGTGGCCATGTACATTAAATTTCAGTGAATATGGTGTTTGTCAAACTAATGTTTGTGTACTTATGCTTTAGGAATGGCATTATTTTAGACACAGCATTCAGAAGGAAATTATTTTTTTAGGGTTTTCAGAGCATGATTTAATCGGAATTTTCTTTTAGAAGTATATTACAGCATAGTTTACTGTGAGTTTTATATCGAATATATAAATCAGAATGTAGTTTGAAAGTGTAACTGAAAAATAGAAAACGCATGACACACAACACGACCGTTAATACACTAGCAGAAGACTTCTCTTAAACAAGTATACATAAAGCTGACAGTCGAAAATACATAATAAAGCGTAATATTGCGTACATATAGTTTAACTTGCGAAATAATCCTGTTTTATGCCTAAAAATTCCACTTTGATGGTATATTTTTCGTTGACAAAACCTTCACGCTAATGAAATAATTTTACATGTCCAATTGGAAGTGAAGTTAAGATATTTTGATCAGTATTTAACATCTAGGTCTTTAACGCTGGTGAGGGATGACATGATGTGAGTGTGATGCGGTGCCGTTCGGGGAAACGGAAGATCCCCGAGAAAACCCGCCGACCAGTGGCATTGTCCGCCACGATCGCCAAAAGTGTAAGTCCGCGATGAATCGATACCGGATCGCCTTGGTAGAAAGCAAGTGCTCTAGACGCTGAGGCCACCACAGCCCATACAATGGGAAGAATAAACAGTTGTCAATATACTATATATTTGTCTGATTCTGAAACGTGCAATCAGTTAAAACATTGGGCAGCACTAAAAAAAGGCCTACGTAATCAGTTAAATAGCTTTACGTAAATATCACTGTAATATGTAGATTTAGACTACATTTTCCAGATAGCTATTTTTTTTAACATGTAAATGATTTCAGATTTTCTGTGGAAGTAATTCTAAATAATCGATAATTATTGAGAATACCCTGACCAGATTTTACAGTTAGTTTAATATGGATATAATTGTTAATATGTCTGTTAATGTTTAGTTTCGTAACTGTAGAACGATGATATTAATCCAAGGAATATAGTTTTGTTTTTTGCAGCGAGGTGTGATCTCCGAGGACATAGACAGTATGATGAATTGCGGACTAGAGGGGTCCGGGACATTGTCTAAAGAGGTAACGCGTCGACGAAACGTCGATGGAGGACGTGTGGTGTGAGATTAGAACCATACCTAAGGGCTGTCGTTGTCGAGAACGATTTTAATCATCTCTGCAAGGAGTAGAGAGACGATGATCCTGGTGGTATCCCGGGACTTCTGGACGTCGTCGCAGTGGAGCATACTTCAACTACGAAGAAGAAGTTATTCCGGTACTGTCCAGTCCTAAATTATCTCGCATACCTCCATGTTTCCGACTTCAGATTTAAATGAGGTTTACGAACAGTTACAGTAATTTCTCAGTTTCTCGTGTTCAATGTAATACCCTGAGAGATATTATTATTATTTCATTCAAGAGACTTTGAATGCCCTACAGAAGATTATAATACCGCACAAACCAAGTATAGTAATAATAAAATATGCTGTTGTGCGAAATATAATACATTTGATTTTCTGTAGTTATACCGTAAGACTTACAAGTTGTAGTTAACCAAATTCCAGGATCCTTATGATTATTATTTCCATATATACAATTTTTTCATGTTAAATACTAGTTTTCAACATCTATTATTCTTATTTTATTTTTGTCGCCCAAAAACTCGACCAAGTTAAATAATTCAGTTCTATTTTCGACGTGTTTTTCATGGTAGTTAATAAATTTTTTTTTCATCTAATTTCTTTATTATTTATTTGTCGCCATTCTTGGATCAGTCAAATATTTAATTTGATATTAATTCCTGAAACTATTAGTATCCTGACGTTTAGCAAAATAAAATATTCTGTGGTATTTTGGATATCTGAGACGTACTTTAGCAAACACAATGCTCAAAGGCGAAAGGTCACGGCCAGATATTAGCATTGTGGATGCCGCATAGATATCAAGTAAGTCTGGAACACATATCATAACACTGCAAAACCTTAGTGACACAATCATTGAATTTTGAGGTTATTTCAGCAGGTTATCGTTACAGATATAAGTGATTGTAAGCGACACGTCACACAACACATTCACGACAAAATATTTCACATCACCCAAGAAATTTTTTCTTAATTTTAATATGCTAAAAATAAGCACTGAAATATTTTTAAACATAGTTCGATAACGTACTATGTACAGTGGTGGCGTGACACCAGTCAAGCCACACATAATCTAATTCGAAATGTTAACAAACTATTTTATATAGATAAGGGGTTTTAAACAACCCATACAGATTAACAAATACAAAATTTTATTTTTGTGAATGCTAAGCAAATAAAGTTCAATGTAATATGAACTTTTAAGTAATCTCTCAAGAAATTCACAAAACCGTGACGAGAAAAAATATGTATGTATATATACACACACGTGAATACCATTTATCTACCAATAGAGAGGTACACGCCATCGACTATATGACGTAACATAGGTCTACATTCGGACAATAATTAAAAATCATCGCGTAATAATAAAACATTAAGGGATAAAGTGCATAAATATGTATGGCCTCACATCATTCAATTTATAGTCAATTTTTTTATTATAAGGTAACAAATGCCAATTTTATTCTCCTGAATTTTTTAAATTTGTATTTAAAATACTTCTTGAAGCCTTCCAAAAAAAAACAGGTTGTAATACAAAACGTAACTAAACCCAATAATGTTAAAAGCCTCTGAAGATATAAGTTTTTCTCTTTAAGGTAAAATACAGAGATTTGTCTTCTGAAAAGAAAAAAAAATAATTAATCTTTAAAAAAACTATCGTCATTTAACTATGGTATTTAAACTATGGGTGTATCTAACAGATTCGTACAAATATTCTTAAGAAATATTAACTAATCAAAGAACTAAGGAAATATTTATACTAATCAAAAGATAACAGGCGTTTGGTGTTTATATTATAAATTTATTTACTTTTTCGGAGAGAAGTAGAACAATAATTAAAAATGTAATATTTCCCAATGCTGTGAGCAATATATTACTTTAAAATGCAACAAAATTATTTATTATATTAGTTTGTGTGCGTATAACATCAGAATTTTTACCGTTCAAGTTTACATACAATAATAATTTAAGTTAACAATAATTTTTAAAAACGCCTAAACATAAGAGAACTTGTTATTTATGTGCGTGATTTTCTCTGTATAATGTGACAGGTGATAACTTTATGTCACATACTAAATACATAAGTATAGGCTAATGAAAAACCTGCCAATACGTGTAATTTTTTATTATTTATTTTTATTTTTCTGAAGACATAAACAAAGGGATTTAAAAATAATGCATTTATTATTCATCCTAAAATTTTCTTCTGCAGTTGAAAAAACCTTTGCAAAAAAATCATTGTTTTCAGCGAAACACTCAACACTTATGTAGTAATATTTTTTCTATAAAGTACGAAAACTAATACACATAAAATACCAACTAAGAAACTTTAATTTAAGAAACAAAAATTTTACGGTTAAAGCTTTTACCATACTAGGTCTATAAAATTTTCTGAGGCTAGTATTACTTGCATAATGGGTTATATTAGCGTGATACAGTACAAATGTTATTATACTTTATGAACGTTTTTCACTTCCCTAATTCTAAGAAATCGTTTGTTTCCAGGTTGCTGGACCGAGGGTCTCGAGTTGTATTCTCGGCCGGTGGAAGTCATTATTAAACAGTCGCCTCTCCGGGCTCAGGACTTAGGGCTGTATCTATAGGTCTCTTTCGAATGACAACCAACTGCTCACCAATGCTTTTTCTATGGGGATAGCAGTTGTTTGTCATTCGAAAGATGTTTATAATATCGGCCCTGAGTGTCGTATTGTCTCCTCTTACCCACAATATGGAAAGCAATAGCGAACCATCACTGAATGACATTGCATATAAGTTTCTAACACCATACGCCCACCTCCCCTCCACTCTCTAATCGTTACATAATATTCAAAAACTGCCTTCGGGCAGATCACTTATTATCATTTTCAATCGTAACAATTCAGTTTTAGTTCACGACCAAGCGCGACATATAATAGTAATTTTAAGAATACAAAGATTACAGTAAAGTATACTACTATAGTTAAAGTTTAAATGCATTACGTATTTATAACAAAGCAAGTTACTACAATACGTGCCGTGAATATAACTCCTACAATTTCTCTAACATGCGTTTATGATCATAAGTATATCATCATGTCACCTAGATTTTTTACTTTATCAAAATTATAAATTACTTAGTTGTGTGCAGAAATATATAATTCCTAAGCTGTAACTGAACAATAAGCATGTATTATATGCAGAAGTTCGTATTAATTTCTTAAGCAAATTACTGTGCCAGGATTCAACTAGTAGCTAAAGAAATTTCTAATAGCTAATGCGATTCGCGAGATGAAAGATGTCGTTTACTTTGTTCAACGACACAGGTAATATAAAAAATTATCAATTTTTTTTTATTTTTTATTTTTGTAACAATATTTAAGCAGAAATATACGGCAATGGTTTCGACCCACATATTAGTTAAATGTGATACCAAGATAGGTTAAAAAGTAACATCCACACGGCAGCCTTAAAAATGTTTTAAAAAGTCTTAACTTCATATAGAACAAAAGTTGAGGATGCATTCAGTAGAAAGTATTTTAAAAGTGGTGTATTAAATTGACGGTAACATAGCACTCTTGTTAAACTTAGGTAGTAATAAATAGTACCAAAAATTGCATTTAAATGCATAATTGTATAACCAGTAAGAGTATATTTTTTCAATAAAAATAACGCTACATCCTAATAAATACTCGCCCTGCATGTCCAAGAAAGCAAACTGTACCTTTCGGATGAGTGATGGAGGGGTGAGGTTCTAGTAAGAGCAGTATATAGGAATCTACGACTACTCTGAGAACGAAGGCAATGGAGAAAAGAAGGGGGAAGCAGAGGCGTAGATGAGACAAAAGTCTCCGGACGAGTAAACTTGCCTGACCTGATTTACCTTGTCGGTGTCCAAGCCCTTGGTCATGGCCCACGTGGAGACGACGTAGTCCATGACGCGCTCGGACAGTGCTTTAGGCACCTCGTGTAGCTTCATGAACTCTCGCACGTTGTTCAACATGTCGTGGTACTTGGCCGTGGCGGACGTCATCTGCTGGATGATGGTCGTCACGTGACCGAATATCGTGGCGTACAGCAGTGCTGCGGCATAACAACTAGTCACCTCATTAGCTGTCCCAAAGACGGATGGCGGAGGAACATAATACTGATCTTTCAAATACAAATTACATTATTTATCGAGTTTACTTACATGAACAGTCTCCAAAATCCACAAATGTTTAACATAATTAATTAGCGGTTAAAAAAGTTCTAATATTCGCTTAATAGCATCGGAACGTAACTTTAATGACAGGAATCGAACTTACGTGTTTTATTTGGCTTTGCATGGCTCTACTCTTATACTGTAGGGGCCTGTCTCTAACTTATGTCTCATATTTTTAAAGTATCTTTATTGTATAAAATTGCATTTATGATATTATACTTGAGAAAATTAAACACTGTGCGCTATGTTAGATATCAAAGCCAGGTCTATCATAAAAGAAACACAAAAATTTACAGCTTAATCTGTAGTTTAATGGACAGAAATTTCAGTGTAAATTGCCTACTAAGAATGTAAATTTTTCTTCAGTAACACAGATCATTACAGTTCCTGAAAAATTCATATTCTGAATGGCTAAGAGGCGATTAACTGAGTACAGACATAGGTTAACTAACTAATCAGGAACTGTAGTAATGTTTTATATGTAAAATACTTTAAAGATGTGAGATGCCAACATAATGTTACCTTACATTTGCAAACATGTAGACCGTTAGGCTTTGCAATGAAATGATATCTAACATAGCGTACAGTGTTTAATTTTCTCAAGTATAAAAACATAAATGAATTTTTTTACAATACAAATACTATAAAAATATGAGACCTAAATTGTATATAGGCCTCTAACGTATGTTAATTGATAGTTAATGGAAATTTTGAATCTTGG
The DNA here is from genome assembly GCA_003012365.1 of Medauroidea extradentata. Lineage (NCBI taxonomy): Eukaryota > Metazoa > Arthropoda > Insecta > Phasmatodea > Phasmatidae > Medauroidea > Medauroidea extradentata. Next base: position 9,881 of record PNEQ01041398.1, read on the forward strand.
TACCCCAAAACTGAAAAATTAACTATCCCAAAATACGTTTTCATCATACTTCAGAGCAAATGTTATGCCAACACGACGCAGACCTTTAGTGTAATCTTGTGCAATGAAAAAATAGTTAACGGAATTCATAAATAGTTCATAAAATAACGTAGAGTACTACCTTGATGTCGAGGTCTGATTTGATCACGAAGTTGGCAAACAATATTGTATAGGATTACATTTTAATGGTTCTTGTGTATTGTAATTACTGGCACGGTAAACAACAGTTTACAACGGTAAATATTTATTACCAAACTGTATGACTAATTTCCTACGCTATTCATCTTAAAAGGTTTCAAAAGACAATCGTACTCGTATTTAAAATAAACTGACTAAGACATATTTAATACTATCAGATGCAAACGGGTTTTGCAAATCAAATTGCTCACTTGTCGAGGGAAATCTGATAGTTAAAAACCGAAGATCATTTGACGACACAGATACAGTTGACTGTGAGATTATAGGCATGTAATCTGCATTGCAAATTATGTTCCCAATGCTGTGTTATTAAAGAAAAGTAAACAATCTAATGGATATAGGTATTAGAGCATGGCCATAGACCTAATCATGACATTAAAATTCAAACTTCGGGAGGTTTTTCCTTATAAATAAGAATACGATATATGAATTACATTCTAGCGAGGCGAGTATTAAAAAAGACATAAATGTTTAAAGAATTTAATTTTAAAATAGTGTGTTTGTAAAATTCCCAAAATGGATTGATAATAAAATACGATCATTTTAGTGATTTTTAGTGTCATATATATCTCTAACCGGTTTCCTTAATGAATATAATAGGGTTATATACAGCTGTACTGCATTAATTTGCTATACCACTAGATTTTGTAAATATTTCCAGAAGCATGTTTGAACAATACATCATAAGGAACAACAAAGGTTCTCTTATTGCAAGCACCTAGATTGTCTGACCACAATGAAAACTTACTTAATTGTTGTTCTTGCAATAATAAAACAACTGGTATGTTGGCAAAAAGTGCTACTTCCGTCGAAGAGAAGGTTTGTACATGCGCACGAGAAAACACACCATGTGATTCTGTTGTTGAAAATAATGTTACAAAATCCAGCCAAGTTAACGTATACAGTAAAATGTGACACGATAAATAATCAATGGCTGCAGATCCGTCTTTGCAGAGCTCTACTTATCTCAGGGTAAAGGCGTGAATAAGGTAGGATTTATTTACAAATTAAATATACTAAGTGTGACTCAGTACCTATCGAATTAACGTATGTGCTATTACTGACACCGTGCTTCCTCGCAGTCAGACCCACCTTGAAATTAATTAATTACAATTTTCATGCTAAAACACTCGAAAACATCATATTATACTGTGTCCCTGTATTCATATTATGCAGCAATGGTATTATCCTCTCAGAGCAGGAAATGATTGATTTTTGCCCGTAAGCGTAAATATTAAAATTAACTGAATACCGGCGAATATAATCAAACATACAAGTCCCTATGAATGCTCACGTCACGGCTGTCAGGTAGGCGATGGCTGTATTAACACATCGCTTACGTTGTTTAGTAACATAAAATAATAAAATAAAATGTTTTGTAATATTCTTTTTAATAGCCTATACGTGAACAGTTAAATGTTTTTTGTCAATTAGGCTACATAACATTTTATTCTAAAAACGCATTTTTCGAAATCGAAGCAAAAGTAAATTTCTTGTTAAATTTACTATGTACCCTTAAGCGTAGGGGTGCTTTAGTTATGCATTTTATTTATTATGTTTTAATATTTACTTAGTTAAATTTACCAATGAATTTTAAGTTGCGTATCTAATATGTATTTTAAAAGTTTAGAAATTATAATTTCTAAATTAATTTCCCTACAATAAATTTTACGGTAGCTGCAAAAAGGAAAAACTTCAAATTAATTTGTTTATTAATAACAGTAATTAAGAAGAAAACTGAATCACCTAAAAAATCGTTGTCATAAATTGTCACAACATTTAAAAATTTCTGTACAAAACATAGCTTCGTTCTAGGCAACTACTGATAGGTCATATTAGTAATATTATTACTTCAAGTCATAAAGTATTTGTTTTCATTCTGTCGTACGTATATTACAATATGACATAAAACTTATCTTCTGTAGCGGGCAATCTGAAAGTGTTCGTAAAGCACTAAAATCCTGAAAAGTGCGTTATATTTACAGTTCTAGCTATGCACTTTGTTGCCAGGAATTGTAACTACATGTCAAAGTGGCCACCCTACAAGACGCCATGTGTAGTTAAACCATTTTTCTGTTTTTCACGCATAAATGGCCTTAGGTTTGTTATTGCCATTTATTTGGCTAGATTTTGCATAACTGTAACACAGGATAAATCATGAGAGCACAGTTCATGTACAAACAAATTCGTTTGGGAGAAGAATTTCTTGCCTGCATACCAGTCACAGCAACTGTTGGGTTAATTTTTCTTGTAAATTATGGATTCCAGATGCTTGCAGCTAGATGGCGTTTTATTTCTTCCAATTTAATACTTAAATAATTACATACATTTAAAAACAAAATCATTCGGCAAACAATTTTATGACCACCCAACTTAGTTTTACTGAACAGCAAACGTTAAACGGGTTATTTATTTACGTGTTAAATGACCTCAATTACATTTGTTTATACCTTAGAATAGTATTTAAATTACAACCCATGTTTTGTCAAATAACATTTTTGGATAAGAATTTCTAGGCCTCACACCCACCTTTAAAATTTACTTACATATCAGCGCTTAACATAAAGGCATTTAGCGCCAGTGAGGGGTGACATGACGCGAGTATGGAGCAGCGCCGGAATGAAGGCGCGGGGGGAAAACAGGATATTCCCAAGAAAATCTGTCCGGCACGCTTCCCACATGCGAATATCCGGGGTCTGACCCCGCCGTGAATCGAACCCGGATTATACTGGTGGGAGGCTAGTAATCTGATCATTCGGCCACCGCGACCCCTCCACGATGGTGTCGGGAGAAACTGCGTCGAAGAGGTGAACAGAGATCAGTTGTATTCAATGTTGACAATTTAATTTGACTAAGTAAATAGGTTATGAGAATCATATTTCATATAAGTCTGGTTAACATGAACAACCAACGAAACGTTCGCTCTCACTTTACTAGAACTGCAACTCGAATTATAATATTATGTCGGAGCTACACAATAAATTGTAGTCATTTAAGGTAGTATGACGAGAACGTCGCACAAGCGCGATTTTGACAGAATTTTTCCGGTTATTTCTCTAAAAATGCAGGAACTGAACTTCCAGCACTATAAATACCATCCTTACGTTTCAACGGTTGTGCACTATATAAAATGCATGACTTCCTGGCCCTCTATCCGGTAAACATCAGCATATTAGAGCATGTTTGTGCCACTATGGGACAACGCTTGACATCCAGACCAACAACCCCTGCCACAGAAAGTTAGGAGACCGTATGAAGGAAGGAGAGTACAAACTTGCATGTTAGGTTACACGTCAAAAAGGACTAAAGTTAGGCTATTGTATAAAAGAATTATTGGGAAGATTAGAACTTAATTATTGCCAAATTAAATGACTGAGTTAATTTACTTAACAAAATACTTGTAGCATGTATGAACTTCTCTATGGCCTGTATTGATTGCACATAGCAGAACAGATAAATGAGAACACCAAGGAGACATTCAATGCAGGAGTGCATGCAGGGGCGTGGTCACGCAGTAAGAAGGGCTGGCTCTCACCTGCTATGATCATCATGCAGATGGTGAAGATCTTCTCGTTGTCCGTCTCGGCGGCCACGTTACCGAAGCCAACGCTCGTCATGCACGTCATGGTGAAGTAGAGTGCTGTCACGTACATCGTCTTGCGTGACGGCCCGTTGACGAGCTCTGGCGGGGAGTTGGTGTCGTTGGTCCAGACGTACGAGTAAGGCGACTGCGTCACGTTGGCCAGCTTCCACAGCCAAGAGTACTGGACGCCGTTGTCGGCGTCAGAGCGCCCTATCGAGTACCAGATGCACGCGAGCCAATGTGCGACTAGCATATAGAAGCAGAGCAGCAATATCAACATGGCGGCACCGTATTCCAGATAGCGGTCCAGCTTGCGAACTACCCTACCGAGTCGCAGCAGCCGGACCACTTTCAGCGCGCTGAACAGGCTCCCGATGCCCTGAAACAACATCTGTCTTCAGCGAGCTGAGCCGGCCGGCCTCCTCCGAACTACGAGGTGGCCGTCAATACCACTTCAACCCCCTTCCTAGCATTTACTGCCTCTCTCTTCATGAATCTCCCTCCCTTCAAGTAACAACCTGCTCTACTTGTCAACTCGCTAGACTGACGCACGTCACGTTTATTCTGCCCATATTATCAACATGATGGACAAAGGCAATATTTAACTTTATTACCACAGTCTTTACTGTAAAAATATATAGTTACAACATTCACGACCAAACTTTTGCATAGTCGCTCAAGAGAAAACAATGACAACAGATTTGATCACATGTTCACTACGCATTACGATGCAGTAACTAACACTTCATGCACTGACGATGCGGCAGGGCTACCCTCTATCAATGTATAGAAGCCATGTATTTACACTGAGGCGACAGAGTGCTTATGAGTTAGCGTGCATAGCGGCGCGCGAACAACACAGTTTCGTTCACTTTGACAACGACTCTGCAGCCCATGATGCAGAAATCTAGTGCGTTGGGTACTGTACACAATTTTACAGGTAAAGCCAATGACTTCTAAATCTAAACACCAAGCATAACAGGTGTATTTAAAATATACTAGTCAGGGATAAAACTTTGAATTAAAGAAACACAGATCGTTATTTTGTTACAATGCAAACTCAATACGGCCAAGTTAGAACTGAATTTTTAATGAAGTACACCAATATACTACAAATGTACTGGTTAATTTCTATGTCACTAAACAACCATCTACATTATCCAAACTCAAGGGAAGTTCAATGATTGTAATAATATATTCATTTAAAGAGTAACTTATTTTAATGATACGTTTTAAAATTATCCGTTACTTTAATATTTAAAACATTTATGTGATTGAAGTATTAGCTCACATTTTATTTCACTAATATTTACGCTACGAAGTTAGAACATTAATCTCAACATATGTGATCAATGAGCCGTTTTTTAATAACAGAGGATGTGTGTTTTACAATTAGTCACAGTTTCATGCATTTATTGTTTTAAAATGTTTTGTTTATGAAACAAGAATTGTCACAAAGTGTTTGTAAAATTGTATAAGAAGAATAAGAATAAAAAATTATCAAATTTCTGTAATTCTTGATTATTGTTCAAAGCTTGGCAGTAAATATTCAAGCAGACAAGTTCGATACTCTAAGCTGTAAAAATTTCAATTTATAAGCTGCTTAAGTTGCGCAAAATGGATTCTACGTTTCTAATGAAACCAATCTTACTAATGATGCTTCCGGAAACTCGAATTTGTTGTCCAAAAAATAATTGTATAAATATGTGCTATGTTTCATTTATCTAACTCTTTCGTGCCTACGTTGTCTGTGCGTACTTTGTTATTTTAGAAGCATAACCTTTTGTAAGGATTGTGTTGTTGATAATATATAAAACTGTTTGTGTCACTGGTAATAGTCCTTGGTGAGTGAGTAGCCCAAAATATTACAAATAAAAATAATAAACATAATTGTTTTTGAATATGAGATAATTTAACTCTTAACGGTTTATTTACTGTTGTGGAATATGCCTGGAAATTTTCATTAGGAAAATTTAAACCACTAGATAATATTTTTATGTCAGAGTATATGTTCACTAACGACAAAACATAAAATTAACATTTTTAAATTTATCAATTTCGAACAGAAGTCTTGTCTGTTCCTATTTATCCTCTAAAGACATTGAAAACCCACGATAATAGTGACACTGGTACAAGATTCAAGAATAACTCCAACTTTCATATGCAAGGAGAACTAAATCGGCATGAATGTTTTCTTGGTGTGGTGTTTATTCGTGACTTCAAATATTTGTTATTTGTAACAAGTTGGGCGTAAAGTCAAACGCAGCTTATTTTATGTCATTTGGTAGGCGGATCGGATTATTATTTTTTCAGTTGCAACGAACAGTTTGACAAAACGTTACGCAATTTAAAAACTACAAAAATTCTTAGTATCAAGTGTGTTTTAACAAAATGTATGTAATTTAAAGTGTGAATTGAATTGTAAACATGTCAGATGCAGTTTGGAACATCGCATAAAATAATACGCGTATTATTTCACAACACCGTTCTACCACAAGACGACGTATAGTCGCTTGGTTTCTTTTCTTACTCACTGCAATTACAGTCGAGAATTATTTCGCTCTTTCAAAATGAGAAATGAAGTCAACTATATTTATCAGTAGACTTGTTTATGTCACTGTATATGCCAAATAATATTATATTACTCTAATCAACCAGCATCTTCAGTTAAATTAAGTAATTAGCCTCGCTTAAAGATTATATTCCAGCAAAAAATCATGCATTACCTTTTATGCAGAAAGTCAAAAGTTATTTCTGTAGAAAAAGCAGATGTGCAAGAGTAGTTACGAAAAGAAAAATATTTACGATAATTTATTTTTTAATTATGACTCGTATTGGGACGCCTTTATAGTACACGAGCAACATTGTAGAGAATTTTGTCAATACTTGCAGTTACGGGGAGTGAACTTATTCTAAATATTTAAGAAAATAGGGCGTACCCGAAGAAATAACTGTATTACGTCATCCAGGAACACGCGGATGCTTTATGTGTTGCTTCTAGTGAAGAGTTTAGCTAAGTGTGCAAACTCGTATCTTCAAAAGGACAAATTTGTTATAGTCCTATATTTACGAACATTTCACTAATAACAGGTTTTAGAAAGCACGTGAATCCATTTTGGTATTTCATGAATTGCGTAATAGTCTTCAACAACTGTTTACACAGTACACGATAAAATGTTTACATAGCGTCTCCGGAATTCGCTAAAAACTATGAACGAAAATATTTTCTCTTACCTTCTTACAACTACAATAGAATAAAATACGCAGTTCATCTAACAGTTTACAAATAGTGCGGCACAATAGCATTGAGATAAGTGCATTTTGAAAATAACGATCACCATTCGGGAAAGAAAATAGCAGCGAAACGTGTGTAGGTGAGAGATGTAACATGCGTTTTGCTTGTTAAGTTACTGGAATATTTCCATCCATAGACATATTACAGATAAAGTTTCCCTTACTGAGAAACGCAGTCTATATTATCTGTGTCGACAGTTCACTCAGAGTTTAAACACTTTCAGTTACCTGTTGTATTCAAAATGTTAACTTATTATTATTTTTTCCTATGTTTTCTTATTTCGGTGTGAATATTGTATATTTAAATGTAAGTAAATTATTATTTTCCTGTGATATTTTGAATGTAAATTTATCGCGATTTACACTTTTCTCTTCTTTTATATTCTATCTTGATGTATGATACAATCGTCCCAAAAGAAAAGGAAAAAGATGATAAATTCGGTGATGATAGACAATTTAACTCACGTCATTGATTAGATAAAATGTTACTTGAAAGCAGCTAAAAAATTATCATTTTAATAATTTTATGGGTTTGCATATATAGTCGCTAGGGTGTTAAATTACTTGAAAATGCACTGAATTATTTCTAGTCGGAAAATAAAGTTCTAATGTGGGTCTTTTCAACTTAAATTATTGTTATACACCGGTGTAATTCCAAAAATAGGTAATGGAAAATTATTCCTTGATAGCATAGTTACGAAAATGTAATTTAAACGGGCATAGAAAGTGGTGAAACGTGCGTCAACGAAACAAAAATACTTGAATTTCCAGAAGTATAGAACAATTTTCAGTCACATAAGTGATATATGATTGTTATACTGATACGGTTGAATCCAAAAACGTTTAACTTCACACTTGCAAGAGAATATCCTCTCGTGTTAATTTGATGATGTTAGCACCAGACATTGGAAAATATAATAGGTATCATATTTTAAGAAAAATGCATCGAACATTGTCCACCTATTTCCAGGTAATTCCTTTACGCTATGGTTGCACCAAAACTACTTGGCTGAAGTTTTAGGAAAGAGATATAGCCCAAATCTCAAATAGAGACAAAGTGATTTTATATTTCTATATTCACTGACGTATTGTACAAAATAAATGTATGTCATTTAAAATTATCTGCGCTAAATTTTAAAGTATCGCAAGCTAGATAGAGCTTGTATTTGCCTACTGCACAAATAATACCACTTCCAGAAAATTGTTTATTATTCATACAAACATGAGATGTACTTAGACTATAGCAACAAACTCTTCCCCATGTATAATAAATACAGGCGATATCATTTTAAGGTTTAACTATTTCAACGCACTTTAATAACGTTGAAAATGTAAATAGCTTTGTTACACAAAAATTAATTTTTTGTTAACGACTTATTTCACCTTCAAAAACTTTACACTAAATAAGATAAACAAAATTTAGATGGATTTAAATCCTGGCCTAAATTCACAATGTTTTTATACGGTTCACGCAAATTTCCTTTATTTTATATATGCTGTATGTAATTTATGCGTAGAGAGCTTAAACATGAAATGATAGATAATTAATTAAAATATTGTATTGTCCGTTATTATGTGCACACCATAATTAAAACAGTTTTTTTATTTTGCTTTACGAGTAGCATATATATTTTATTTACAGTAATATCACGTTGGTGGCATGCAGCTATTAGTATTTTTAATATATTTTTTAAGAAATATGATTAAAAACGGTTAATATTAGCTACTTAAGCAGTTTTATTTAAACAAAAGTATTGTAGGTATACTGAAACATCAATTTTAGTGTAACCATACAGGTAAGTTTCGTCTAGGACCTATCCGTTTAATAGTGACAGGGTACGTCACGTTATGAACTTATTTTAATACTTATATTTACATATTTTTATACGTAAAACACTATGTTGAGGCATTCTGAAAACAAATATATTTAATTACACAGTTTTTGATTCCTTCATTTTCATACAATAGGCTTATATAAGTACTCTCAGCCCTAACATTTTACAGGTGTCAACACGGTCTTTAACAATATCGCACAATTTTCCAGAAATTAATATTCAAGTTCTTACAAATAATTTTAACTGGCAATTCCAAATATTTTTGAAAAAAAGTTTGAAGTCTTTATCTAATTGGCCTTGGTTGTGTAATAATTTGAAAAAAAAAAAAAAAAAATTTTGTAATCAATTTAAGTTAAACTAACTTACATATATTTCTTTAATATTCCACAAGTATTCAAAAGGTTACATGGGTAATCTTTCTAATTGTGACAAATTTATTTAATTTAAATCACTGTACTGTTTTAAACAGTCGTTACGTGCACAGTCTATTTCCAAACAGTTTCCGAAATACTTTACATACATTGTGTTGTAAAACACATTATCTACTCAGAATTTAAATTTTTCTGAAATGATCGTACCTACAGTCAGTTAGTACACCTTCAGAATTGAACATTAATAGAATTACCTGTCATGTACATTATCTTTCAATATAATATAGTAAAGAACTTTATTCAATGCAATCCTCCTAGTTTAAGTCAGCATACCTGAAAAACGTCTTAACCGTGTCACATTTTCACCAATTGTTTGTGTTAACTTTTATTTCAGACATTCTTAAAGTTATATTTCCTTATCCATTATTACGGAACCTCGGTGTTCTTTCCAGTATTCGTTATCAATTACTTTAGAACCTTGGTCAGGAATTCCTTCCAGTATAATATTGTTACGTTTCATAATGTATGCAAAATCAGTTTTTTTTTTTTTTTTTTTTTTTACAATTTACGCAATGTTAGACACACGCTGAACACCATTTCTTACCACTCGCGGCTGATTGTAAAAGACGCTTAGATATCTATGTGGCTTAATATCCCTTGCTAAATTGCGTTCCTGTCTGTTCGAGAATGCAACGCTACAACGATCTTCCTTCCACGTGTGTGTGTTATTTGCTTTCTTTGCACACATGCACACATACCGATACCCTAGCTAAAATGGCCATCGCAGCAGACGAGCAAGAAAGAAGCATCTTCAGGCAAGTCAGGTAGAAAGTATAGATGGCAAGCTGAACACAGTCAATAATTTTGCAAGGTGTTAGCTGCTTGACAACTGCATGCAACAATCGGCTATAGCTCACCTGGCAAGGAATAAGGAAGTAACGAGTTAAATAGAACTGTTTTGCTCATATTTGTTTTCTTAAGGGGGAGCGTTGGAAAATTTTATTGAATTTTCAGTTTTTGAGCTAAAACATTTATTCAAATTGTATTATCAAAATTTTCTTTTCAACAAAGCATAGGCTATATTCTTGGTAAACTGCTTCACATAAATAACAATGGAATATTTCATTAAATTGTCACGCATAGAACATTCTGGTAGTTCAGATGGCCAAATCAGTTAGTCCACTTGTTCAAGCCAAATTGTCGTCGGAAATATTCATCTTACTACTTGAAGGTTCACAACAGACTATGAGCAAGAATTTGTGACTGTTCAATGTTCCACGTATTTGTAAATGTGTATCTTCCGCCCTCAACATACATTTATTAAGCTTAGTTCATCTCTAAACCGATGAAGCATACCATTGCAAAAAATATACTATCGTTTTATAATCCGTTTGGAGTAAAGCCCGCTCCCGATATATGTAAGTATATGTATATACACACACAATAAAGATAGCAGTTATTTGCAAGCAATAGTCCATGTGTACTTCTTCAGAGCACGAGAGACGAAGATGCAGGTTGTGTTTTCAGCGTCGAGGCGTAATATTTGAATTTCCATTACAAATATGAAAGAATAATTTTTGAGCAAACGAAATTAATTAAACTGTTACTTTTGAAAACGTGTGAAAGAATACGAAAGAAAGTTATTTGTTAGTGTTATTTGTCATTAATTTTACGGTTCCGTGTTTTACAATAATTTTCGTATAATACGAATAATTTACCAAAAGTAAATTTGTTGGTATTTCAACTTTCGGTCCGCAACTCGTATTCATACGTTTGAATGTTGTATTTGATCCATAACGGCTGATTTGTATTTTTAACACAGCATAAAATAAATTACCGTAATGAGAGGTTATTTTCACCTCCATGGGTAAATTTTCACCACCGTATTAATTTTATTCCATGTGAAAACTCCAAGATGCCCGTCACTATGAAGTATTGTTTATTATAATGGTGGAAAAATGAAATGTCTAATATCTCGAGATTCTGAAAGTGTATACTTATTACTAAAATATGTGCTTCACAGTTACTTCATGATTGAGAAAATTAACCCCACATTACGGCAATTTTTCGCAGTAACATACCTGGGTTTATGTGGTACAGAAATACTTTTAAACGCACGTAAACTCCTTATAAAATATCCGAACCAAAAATAACTGTTGCAAAACTTGGTTTTATTATTTTACTTATTACTGTAATCGCAATAGCGTAAATAACATTTGCTTACGTGTTATCTCTTACGACGTCCATTTTTTACAAACACTACCCAAAAATGACACTTACACTCCCCACAATCACATAATTCCAAGTGTAACATATAGCAGATTCAAAAATTTGTTGAAAATATTTATTTTTTAAACCATACAAAATAAGAACATGTATATCTTAGTGATTTTTGTTGCTCACAGATTCCTTGATAATCCTCTTCAGTTTGAAAGTCTGTGTCTGGGACATCCTGAATGTTGATATCCTGTGAATTTAATTGGTTGCTTTTCTCTGCTATGAAGTAGGATTGGTACACAACTGAATAATTAATATGATCATGTTCTGGTTCAATATTTTATAGCATAGATAACATAATGTGACTACGGAGGCAAAAATTATCAAATGACAAATTGTAAAAAATGCTACACGTTGACAGCATTTATGTCACACATAAAACATTCAAAAAAGCAGCCACCAAGTTCGTAACTATTGTCAAGTTTCAGAGTTAAGAGTCTGTTTCCTACTGCATACGTTTTTGTGTTATTTTGATATGGACATGTGTGTGATTTAAAATTTATTGAAACGACGACTATGCTGTACGTCTACTAGTTTCACATTTTTAACATTTTCTGTTTACTCCAACAAGTTGTTCTGTTTAGGAATTTCTTCAATTTTTACATAAAACAGGGAGGCTAGTAGTGATATGCAATATTTTTAGCTCTGGTGCGCAATCCATAAATCAACGAACGGAAAGTGCAGTACACACTTTATGAGCTTTGCATGCGCTCATATATGCGTGCCATAATTTCCACACTGTTAATTCGCACTGTATTGAAGGCATAGCAATTACTGAAAATGATATATTATATAAATATGTGTGAGTGCCGAGAAAATCATAAAAAGCTATTTCGTGAATTATGATGAAATACTAACTGCCAGATTGAATATAGTATCGGTATATCTACAAAAATGAAGTAAATACTATACATGCGTGTGATTTTCTAATTATTGATATTAAGTGATTAAAATGTTTAAGTAAATCAGAAGGATTCAGTTATTTAGATTCTAACGATAGATTAAAGTTGGCCGGGTAAAATATTTAAAATCAACACATTTACACTAATGTGAATAGCTAACACATATTGCAGTAATATACCCGTCAATCATTCTAATATTACATTGAAATCTTAATTAGTTTTTCCTCATAGTAATTTTTTTTAGATCGGTTCAGGACTTAAACATTTTTTTTTAAATCCCGTTACTTTCTTTTTATGAAATTGCACACATAATATATTTAGGAAAATTTTATTGTATTTACTTTTGTACGAAGTCAATGGATAACCCAGTGTCTTTAATGCCATTTTTTAAAAAATGAGAAACGTTATTAATTTGAATGACATATAACATTTTACATAGAGCGACATAGAGCGAAAAAAAAATTAAATTTGCAAAACCAAAGTTTGTTGTTTTAATGTAATTCAAGAGTCTAACTCAATCGTTGGATTATGAACAAAATTTGAAAAGTTAAATTGCCAATATTGTGGAGAAAGCAGGCAATAAAATATTTTTCTGTGTTGATTGTATTTCTGCAAATGTTAAGGTATATATTAATGGATATTAAAGCTAAGTAGCCTCGCATATTCAACAAGTTGGAAGCTCAACATAATATTTGGCGTATTTTTGTCAAACTCTACTAAATAAGTAGTGTCTCTTGTTTCTAAATTGACATTTTAACTTGCTGTGCATAAAGCGGGTTGAAACTCTGTACAACACTATAGTTTTGAAATTCTTATACCTTCGCAAGATATGAAATAGGCAAGGAAATAACTCTATCAATTTTAGAGGTGGCTTTTCAATGTTCATGCATTCAAAGTCCCTGCATTTTTATATTTTAAACATTTTTTATTTTATATTTTATGTATATATGTCCCGCAATAGTTCTTAGGTAGGTTTCAAAGTAGCGATACTAATGCAGTACGTGTAATATTTTGGACCTGCTGCCATTAAAAACAAACCGAGTAAAGAGTTCATAATTGTATAGCTTAATTAACATTTCGGCATTGCCTACACTTAAATTCTATGTATATTCGGAATTTCATAGTGGTAGCATTAGAAGACTAAATATCGTTCCTTTCGAGACAAACATGGATAGGGGATCGGAGACGCGATCCACTGATGACATCGCATACGCTGCCATTTTTTCCCTAAAAATGTTCCTTTTTTTTTTATCCGTAAAAAAAAAAAAAAAACAAGAAATTTCGCTATTTCGCTTAAAATGTTCTCTTGTCCGTAAAATGTATCCATGTTTCCCTGACCCACAGTCCTAAAATCATATGGTACACGGCCGCGCCATCAAAGCAGGCAGATGGCTCAACGAACTGGAAGTCACATTGAGAGCTGTCATTGAGAATCAGTACAAGCTATGAAAACAATCGACGACTTTAAACCTTGACCTTTAACCTAATATAAAAGATGTCCGAACTTTTTTTTTTTCACATTTCCGACGGTTTTCCAAAATTAAAAAAAAAATACAGTATTAAAATCAATATCCGCCATATTGTGTATATCACTTTCTCTCGTTATTTAATCTACAATTTCTGCTGTGCAATTTTATCACGTAGGCAGCCATCTTATGGTTCCCTACGAGTCTTTCGATAAGGTTTCAGTTCCGTATTCCACATAATTTCCGCACACATGTAAAACATGAAAAAAAAAAAAAACGTTAAATTACAACCGACACGAAATAAGCGTCTTCAGACGTGCAACACTGACATGCCGACTCTTCTTACCACTGTTTATATACGTACACATTAAGAAAGTAGCAGACACTTACTCCCTCTTTCCTCCGCTCTCCCCTCGGCAACACTAATCTTCGTTCTTCCCCGTCACATCGAGTGGCAAAAAAATGTCGTCATTCTGTATTGTGTGGTGCAACACAGTGTGTGTGACTTTAGGTTCGTTTGTTGCACGCTCCCCTGCATGGTGTCTAGTTACATATGGCTATCAGTACATGATCGCTTCAGCTTACCTGCACTATAGCAAGCATCAGCAAGACTAGTCAGCCAACTACTTGTATTATGCCAACTAATAAAATGTAAAAGGTAAAGAATAATTACTTGAAATAAAAATGCAATCTATTTATTTATAAGGACGGTTATGTAAATAGGCCGTGAATAGTCGGTCCTATGATAGTTTTTTAATATGAAATTGTGCTAGCTTATGCGAATCTTCGAGACTCGTTAATCACGAATATATTTGCGACTTTTTCGTGAATATTCGTAAATACTGATTTAGCAACTTTACGATACCACACTTCAGGATACTATTCTCTAATACGAGATTCTTAAATGTAGATCACAGTTTTAATAGAACCAACAAATGAGTCTCTTTCGTATAGATTCTGTGACTTTCAACAAATAACCACCGCAAACTGCACAGTTTACTATAAAACAAATAGTTTTTTTAGATAAGTACTTTGAAATTATTTTCCTTTTTTTTTACTAATTTTATCATAAGTGAAATAATCAAACCGCATAGGGGCCTATGTTCTTTCTATCTTCTCAGCTATGAATATTGTAGAAAAATATTTAAAAAATACAGAAACTGATCTGCTAAAAGAGAGTTCCATAGTGTAGAAAAAATTTTCTATTCTGAACAAAAAAATATCTTTAAAAATAAATATGACAAAGGTAATTAAATATTACCAAACAATGCCACATTTATTTGTTACATGTAGTCAGCTGTATTTATCTTTACCCGCGTTGTAAAAAGTGCTGGAAGCGTAACTTCTTTGTTGAACTGTTTAAACAGAGATCGGCTCCCTTCAAAAAAATATTAATTTTTCTGCAATAAAACTGAGATTTATTTGTCTGTAATAATAGAAAATTATAAAATACAATAAAAACACTGAATATTCAATTAAGGAAAAGCGATATATCAAGCAGTGTATAGCAAAAACTTCTAATGGCCTAGCCACACTACAAACTGTTTAATGGACACAGGTATTAACCGAAGGTATTCAGTCATAATACAATTATTTTCTGCTATACACTAGGGCATAAATTAGGTTCTTGGTACTTCGTTCAATAATATTGCTTTCTCAACCTACAGAATCATCTATGCTGCTTCCAATTGTTGCATTAAACGGTGACGGTAATGCATAACTGCCATTCACGAAAGGTAAAGATAATAATGTTCTGACAAAATGTACATTGTCATTATTTCAAAACACGTTTAGTGTAAGAAAATTTGTTGTAGGAATATAGATATGTATGTGTGTATACATATACATTTATACATACATATGTTCATATAAACTGTTTTCTTATATATATATATATATATATATATATATATATATATATATATATATATATATATATATATATATATATATATATATATAAAACAAAGTTGCTCGTAAGATTTATTTTATACAAACCATCCAATAAAACTACAACATTACTGACCTAGTAAGTACATTTACGGTATCCGACAAACTTGTTATATAGTCATATTGTTACTTTCTTTTTTCAATATGTCTTACTGAGTCTATTACTAGTGCTAAGTACTGAAAGTAGCCTATATTGTTTTATAATTTTAAAACCACTATGAAATTCTGTGTAATTACATTTTTCACCGGGATACCTAAGCCATTTCTTACTATCTGCAGTTATTTAAGTGAGTTTGTTGTATCTTCAGTAGACGCAATGGCTTTTCTTAAATGAAAATATAGCTAGCCTAAAATTTCGTAGCAGTTTTTAGTTACAATTATTTTTCTTGGCATGTATGGCCACAACATGGCCAAAGACTGTTGCTAGTTGTGACTCACATGATTGTATGTTGATAATCATTGTGTTTAATTTGTAAAATCTACAATTGTATCGTCTACTGTAATCAAGAAATGCAAAGAAAATTGTTTAGGCGGAAGTCAGTTAAAGTTTAATTATTTCACAGAAGTAAGTAATACTCTTGGTTCGAGAGATACAACCACGTTTTATTTTTTTAGTAAGTATATTAACCTAAAACAATGCTGAACAGTTTAAAAGTTAATATTTACAGTTTAATTTATAACATTTAACCTTCAGTTTTTATTCATTATGGAACTAACAATTTCATATACATGTAAACTCAAGTAGTTTGAAATACATAATTAGTGCAAGTTACCTGTGAGTGTTTAGTTTAAAAATTAAACATCACAATTTAAAAGCGCATATAGCAAATTATATTGTGCCTGTTTTATTAAAGGTATTATTTATTCGGTTTCAGAAACACCACATTTTAAACTCGTACCTGATCAGTGCTGATGCCATCGTCGTAAGTTACTTCGAACCGGGCAAAAATTAATTTCGGCAGATTCCTTCCCCCATTTCGTAGAGAACTCTATGAAAAATAACAGTCAAAAATTTACATACGACTTAAGTGACCTACGAGAAGCAGTCTCTTTTGCTTCGAAGTAAGTTACTAAACTCACAATGTAACTTGGAGACTTGAAATGAATGAGATTTACGTCTGTGAATAAGGCCAAAAGCAGTTTACCTGATCATACATATCTTCATGACATTCTATCAGTTGAAGCAAACGTGGGAGCCTAATTGTTTCCTTCAAAAAATAATATAGCAGTAAGTTGTTGACACTGGATTTTCTTTAAATGGAAATCATTATAACCGGAGGAATACCTGCACCTAAGAAGAAAGAGTGGCCAAAAGGGATCTCCGTTTTGTGAAAAGGATCTCTTCTTCAGTTGCTGAAGTAATATCATCGGTTGTTCCTCAAAACGGACTACAATTTTGGCATCCACTTCCACTTACTAGTAACGAAGGCAGAGATTATGCTTGTGACTGTGACAATTCCTGAATGTCAGACATGTAATATGTATTGTATGATTGCCCTAGTCATTTTATCTTCTGATAAAACAATTGTTCACAAACCTTGAGTATTAGTTTAAACATTTCTGTCATGAGTCACTACTCCTCATTAGTGTTTACTGTTAATGTCCAAATAACTACATGTTTACAAGATACTAAAAAATTAAAGGGAATCGTTTGTGTAATATTGGTCATTATTTGAAGGTCAATTATGTTTTTTTTTTTGTATATTTATTTTACAATTATTTAATTATGTTGCTGGATAATATTATTTCAACAACACGTAAATTATTCTTTCGCGTAAATAATAAAACTTCTTAAATTTGTTTTTGAATAGTTATTAGGCTAGTCAAATTAGAGTAATAATTAGCCTCACTACGGATAAAATCGCAGCGAGATAGTTTTTGGTACAGACTTCAATTTTGATGTAAGGAATAAAATATCAAAACTCATATTTGATTTGAGATATGCTTGCTGCTCTGAACTGTAAAAAATGTACAAGAAAATACCTTTTGAAGCGTGTCACCGTTAATATTTGTTAAATAGATAAATATGATTAATGAAATTTGAAGACAATTACATTTAATACAAAAAGATAGTCAGCACTTAACATTTAGGACTTAAGCGCTGGTGAGTAGTGACATGATGTGAGTATTGAGCAGCAACGGAATTAAGGGGTGAGGATAACTGGAGATTCCCGAGAAAACCTGCGGACTAGCGGCATCATCCGGCACGATTCCCACACGGCGAAAATCCGTATCAACCCTGCCGGGAGTTGAAGCCGGATCACTTAGGTAATTACGAGACCACCCTGGCCCCGAAAGGTAGTAAGCAGATTTATCGAAGATGTTATGGTTTTTCCGTAACTGTTGTCTGAAGATGGTGTTAAATTTTTTTTAAGTTGTGTTATCTCGATCACACTACCAAAAAACATACATTTCAAAGCTGTACGTCAAATTAAGTTCAATTTGTAGAAATAATTCAGATTCCATTTGCTTCTAAAATGTTGTCACTCTTTTAAATCAGAACATTACGAGTACATTGTGTTAGCAGCATTTTATACCAGCACTGTAAAAAATCTTCCTAAAATGTTTAAGAAGTAATTAATTTAAACGCAGTATGGGACAGTTACCGTACTTCCTCCTTGTAAATATGCAAACTTTTACATTTACTACAACGCAAGTCTGGTAACTTAAGTATACATTTGACTGTTTTGTAAAAATATTTATAAGTGCTACCATGTATGTCTGGAAAACAATTCTACCATACCAACCTTCTTAGCACTGCTATACGCACGTGTGGCAATTTACAAATTATTTTTTACACTAGTTTATCAAGCAAATGTGCAGTGCGAAATTACAATCTGCAGTGCAGTAACTGTAGTGTAAGGACGACCAGTATGAGTTTGAGTATGTGGTTAAATGCGTGAAAATAGTTTAACATTTGAGGAGTCTGTAAAAAGACTACTGCTATGTCAGAAATAATTGGTAATAGTAATTTCGAAGTTACAAATCTGAAACATAGTGACAAGGTGGTTCTAATTCTGAATTTCAAAAGTAGTTTATATATGCATGAGTCAATTGTACCAGTCAGTCAACTCTTGCTCTTCCAAAGAATGTCTAACCTAAAGAAAATTGAGGAAGATATGTGTTAGTAATTGATCTAGGAGTTGGCTCTTATCCCTCTGCGTATGTTCGATGAAACTGACATGAAGAAAACTAAAACAAATGTTCTCTTTGTAACATTTTAGAAAGAACGTTTGAATGGAACAAACACCATTGCTGAAACATCACTTATGGCGGTTTCTAAGGCATCAGTGTGTGTGGCAGTAAAATCAAACACACAAATTTGTTTGCAATATTTGCATCAACTTTGTCCGAAATCGCTTTGTTTCGAGTACAATAATAATCTTTGACGAGTATGAGGAAATTTTTACTGATCCAAAAGCAACAGAAAGTGTTCGATGCTCATCGAGACACAGTAAAGCTGATGTGTACTATCAGGGAAGCATAGAGATAACAGCAAAGATAACTTCATGACCAACAGAAACAACGAGCGTAGATTGGCCACGATGCTGAATATAACATTTGAATGACGACGTTTTGTCACTCACGAAGGTCCAGACGATGCTGGTTTTCTGATAGTAAATACAGTGGTTAAACTTTTTTTGAGAAATCCGCAGTCATCGTTCGAGAAGGTAGAGATTTATTGGAATTTCTTGTTCAACATGGCTGCTCTCCCAGTATGTATCTTATCCGAGAAACCAGGACATCGTAGGTCTAAAACAAAGTTATTTACCGCAAAAAGGTGTTACTTTGTGACTGAAAAGTCAGCTTGGTACACTCAAAAGGTTTAGTTTTAAGTAATTCGATTAAGAAAAGTAATTATATTTGAATTATATTCAATAATTTATTTAAACTATACATAATAATTTTAATTTTTTTTACTAAACTATCACAAAAAAAAAAAAAAAAAGCATTTTAAGTGGTACAACCTCACCCCAATCCCTACGTACGGTTCATCATAGAGTCTGAACAAGTGTTCTGAATGCAAGAAACACATTTTGTACTTCCACACCATGACAGGTTGCATTACAAAATTTATTTAATAAAGGAAAATTGAAGACAGTGCAGTTACTGAAGAAGCGGTCAGAATTAAAGACTGGTAAAATTCTATTTAAGGAACCTAAAATACCAAAATACATTGAAGATATTGTTGAGGGATACGGCAAATAATTTATGTTAGCCTTGCATACAGCACCAGTATCTGAAATATCTCTATAGGCGAATACCATTTCGAACTTTTTACAAAGTCAGTAGGGAAAGAAAGAGCTAGTAACATAGCATAGCATTGCTACCTTTAACGAAAAGTGCAGCTCGTGTGCATTCCTTCAGGCTGTAACACCACAAATATAAATAAATGTAACATGTTTTGGGAGAACGTGAATATGTGGGCAGTTTTATCGGAACGTATGACTCTAAACTAAACAATAAATCTTAACACAATTTTCAAACTGCTGTACGGGAAAACTACCACACCTAAGATAAAAATTACCGCTACATTTTTTGTGGTAAATTGCCCTTAAAATTTTATTTTACATATTTTTCAATCAAAGTAACATCCCAACCTAGCACATCCTAACACAGCGTAACTTGTCATAATACCACCTAACACGGCTCAATATACCCTATCGTAAAATTTATCTCACACAACCTAACCACGAAAATATGCTTAAAAATTTATTTTTTACACATTTGTTACAATATAGTTCAGCAACCACAGCTTATATGTATTGATTTAAAAAAAACAATACCTATCTGAATTAATATATAATTATTTTACGAATGCAATGTAATTTGGTCGTACAGATTAAAAATGTGTATGTTTAGTAATAAGTCCAAAAATACATTACTTGAAACATTTTAAATCTATCTTCTAACCACTTTCACTGTAAAACTATTACATCTGCAATAAAAATGCTTATTGTATTTTTTGCAGTAAATTTAATTGTCTTCAACATGTATGTGTCACATTTTTCAATGAAATGTTTATTAACTGTATTACGTTACAAAAGTGATTTATTGCACATTTTTGCAGCATAGCACGGCAAGCACATCTCGAATCCAGTATGACTGTTGATAGATTTTTCCGTAAATTATAATGAAGGTACGTAACAAAAGTCATCCCTCTACGACTTTTTTCCTGCCTGGCCTACATGTTTCTTAAAGTGAAATGGCGTAAATGTATGTTTCTGTAAAAAGTAACGTCCCTTAAATGCTGTCTAACGCTCTTAAAATATTATGTTTCTTTTTTTCCCCTTCGTGAGTGAGCGAGAGATTCTGGCCAGCGTTTAACCTCGAGGTCTTCAGTGCTGGTGAGGGGTGACATGAGTTGAGCACGGAGCAGCACATGAATGAAAGAGCAGGGTAAACAAGAGATCCCCGAGAAAATCAGAGGGAAGACCATTAATGTTGCTGGACGGCTGCGGCGTTGAGTACCCGCCGTCTGCTACCTGTACCCGAACTTCGACGGATTGCTGTCGATGATCTGCGCGCAAATGGGCCGTCCGAAAACCTGAGTGCATACGTCGCTGGACCGTCCCCGGTGAATTTTAATGCATTCAACGACAAATTGTTACTCCAATCTGTCTATCCGTTACCTCGATTGTCCCATACAGAACCTGCTCACGAGTTAGCTTTTATTTTGGCAGCGAGTAAAGTAGCTGATTTACAGCTTGCTTCTGATCAACATTGGTTGCATTCCCTGTCAACTGAATGTAGTGGCAATTTTTTTACTTTAATCACAGAAGAAATAAATAGTCAGTCGGGAAATTTTGAGTCCTTTAATAGTAAAGTGTTAGCATTTGCTTTGCCGTCGCGCGTACTTCGGAACTGTCAGCGTGAGTTTGTACTGAGGTTCCAGAGACCAGGTGAACCCATGCACGAGTTTATCGACTCGGTTGTCAGCTGTGAACGTGCTCTAAATATGTATTCCAAAGAAGACGAGCTGGTGAAAATTATTGCTGAGAACCTTGCGCCCAATGTAAGGCAGTTTTGCTCCTTGAGCACTATGCTCAAGTCTTCATACGAGTTACGAACTATGGCTGGAGAAATTCAGGGACGTTTGGCCACTACAGCAGAATACCGGGCTGCTTTTCTTCCTCCTTCACGTCCAGCTATAGCAAGTAGTAATATGGGTCACATGGCAAACACGGCCATCGCAGGGTCGTCCCGTGTCTCGCGCGCTGACGCAGAAAAGCGTATGTAACTTAATTGTGTTAAAAGGGGACACGCACGTATTGATTGTAATCGTCCTCCAATTCCGCCGAGCAACCGACTCTTGTCTTTCACTGTGGTCATGCAGGGCACTTGAGTGCAAATTGCCAGGGAAACAAGTGAAGGTCGGAAACATGAGCGGCATTTACAATCGGGTTCCTGCAAGTCCTTCTAGGTTGCGTGCTAGTTTCGTAAAATCACGTTTTACGGGCGTAATATTGAAACTCTTATTGACATGAGAGGAACACGTTGTTTGGTCAGCTCTAAATTAATTGATTCATTTTCCACTTTCGCGGTGAAACGTAATGTTTTACTTCGCAGAGAAACATGCCTGCAGGTCTGTAAGGGCTTGTTCCCGAGTTTTTTTCAGACTGCTGCCAATAACTCAAATATTTTTTAACCAAAAGTTTTGAAAAAATTTGAGTCAATGTGCAATCACACGATGCACAATACTGTGGACGCGTTTTTTAAATAACGTACCATTCGCCAGCAAAAAAAAATAATTTCCTTCATTTTAGCTTATATTCACGACGAAAAGCGTGGTACTTTGGGTAATGAAATCTAAAAACCGTTCAGTATAATTCTACAAAAAAATTCAGCTACAAATTGCAACATATAAGTGTCAAAACTGTGCAGCGAAATTTTGATATGAGTATTAGGTAGCAATAAAAAAATATTTTCAAAATCACTGCAAAACCCCGTAACAAGGTCTTAAGTTTGAAGTTAGATCGTTGTGTGTTTTTGCACTTTAAAATTGGCAGATTTTCTTGGAAGTATCTTTTTGGGTATTTCACGGATTAAGTCAGGATGTCGTTTTGAGTTCAGAGCTTCTAGGTCACATTCGCGTGACACATAGTTTTGAACGTCGCACCTTGTCCATTGGTTTTGCTCCCAACATTAAGGCGCGTATGTATTTGTGCGCCATTCCGCTGGCCAAGTCTTTAAGTGTAGAGCAGGTTACGGCCGTTTCAGAGGAAGTCACAACTCGCCTCTTTGCGGGAAAGATTTAATGACATGCTCACAGTGAGAATAGGAAAGTGTGACATCATGCCCTATAAGTTTTCTTGACTGATATCACGCCGGTTCAGGAACGTGGTTTTTTTTCACTGTGCCCCGCCGAAGCTGGAAGCTTTCCGTAAGATTACCGACAAATTACTAGCAGCTGGTGTTATTACGCGGTCCACTTCAGAGTATTGCTCTCCTGATTTACTGTTGGAAAAGAAAGACGATGGGAACCGTCTGGTCGTGAATCATATTAGCATTAATCGGAAATTGTAAAATACCCTTTTCCTTTGTCCACAGTGGAGGATACTTTGCAAAACCTTGGAAAAACTAGGTACTATTCCGTATTGGATTTAAATAACAGTTTTCACCGGTGTTCATTCGATCCCACTTGTCGTAATTACACGGCATTTAGTACACCATGGAACCAGTAGGAGTTCACACACATCCCTATGGGAGCAAACTTTGGCAGTCAGGCTCTCAGTAGAGTATTCGATCACATCCGTTCTGACTACAAGCACGACTTTACATTTAATTACATCGACGACATAATAGTGTATAGTCAGACATTCGGGGCTCACATTGAACATCTGGAGAAAGTGTTGACACGTATGCGAGAAGTACATCACACTGTCAATCCTTCTAAAGTGGCATTAGCCCAGTCTCAAATGAAGTTCCTACGGTAAATTATTTCTGAAGATAAATAATTGATGGTTGTAAACTTACCTCGACCACGCAATATTAAGGGTGTTCAGAAATTACTGGGTTTGTTGGGTCATAGTTCCAGATTTATTCCCCGTTTTTTTCTGAATTAGCTGCTATGTTAAACTATTTAACGAAAAATAGTGTTGATTTTGTTTCGGGTGCTCAGCACGAAAAGGGTTTTAGGGAATTTAAATTGGACTTTGCCATGTTACATATGCCTAATTTTTCTGAGAGGCTTACAGCACAGGTAGATGCATCCTCTATCGTCTTAGGAGCTGTTCTAGTTCAAAGAACACTTGATGGTATCGCACTAGTTTCATTTGCTAGCCGGACGTTGCCAGTATCTGAGAAACGTCTAGGGACATATGAAAATGAGACTCTGGCATGCCTTTTTGGCCTTGAAAAATTTGCATCGTATATTGAGCACGATGAGTGTGACCTCTAAACCGATCTTCAGGCACTCAGTTCAGTTATGAAAGTTAGGGCGGTGGGTAGTCCGTTCGTCCCGCTTCAAGTACAACATTCACCATATACGTAAAGCGGACAACGTGGTAGCGGACGCCATTTCCCGTATGTTCGACAATGCGTAGTTTATCGTAGAGAATGGGACGACAATGGATTCCGGTGCTCTTTTGCAAAGGTTCCCGGAATGCTTTACTGATATTAAGGATGGACAAGGAGAAGACCATTTGGTATGTACTGGTGCGCAATGATTTGGCACAGGTGTGTATGTTCCCTATGTGGAAGAGCACGAGATTTTGTATTTTACCGGCACGTCAGGACGTGCGCGGAAAGTGATAGCCTCTGTGTCCATGCGTCCGTTAATTCTCCGCTATTACCATGATTCTGTGTTTTACGGACGCCTTGGAGTGAATAAGAATTTTCAAAAAATTACAGCTACCTTTGCCTAACGCAGTTTAAAGCAGGATGTTACCACTTATGTCCGCAGCTGTCAGAACTGCCAAAAATGTAAACAGTCGCAGCAGGCAGACTTTAGCAGGGATGTCGATAAACCGCCTGAAACCCCTTGACAGGTGGCAGATATAGAAATGTTTTGCCTCGTCGTGTTTTCCCGGAGTGGAAACGTAAGCGTATGGATTTTGCTGGACCCCTTTTCCAAATTTGCATTTCAGTTGACATTGCACAACATGAAGGCAGTAACAGTAACTATTGTTACGGCTCTGACCACGTAAGTGTAGAAGATTTTGGTGCCCCTGAGCAAATTGTCACCTACAATGCTCGGTACTTTGTTTCGGAAGCATTCAAAAACATATGTTTCAAATGGGCGATGAAGCATGTTATTTAAAGTCCTTATTATCCTCGTGGAAATCAGGTCGAGCCTTTTAACAAGAATTTTAAGGCGTGCCTTTCTATTTTTTTTGTAGCTTGGACCAAACGTTTTGGGACAAGGATTTGAAGTTTGTCAATTTAAGGTTTAATTGTACTCCTTATAGTGCCACTGCTGTTCCACGCTGTATCCTCTTCCTTGGTTGTCATCCCTCCCATCCTCTCCTCAATGTCTGGAGCATCCCATCTCCCAACTCCCTGTTGAGTGACGTCGACCGGCACGCGATGTACTACCAGGTGGCGCGACGTCTCATCGCGGTGAAAAGGGACGTCGCGGAACTGTTAGGTAAGTCTAGGGTTGACCCTCACTTTTCAGTTGGAGACATGGTTTTCTCTTCCCGCGCAGCGGCAAATTTGTGGGAAATTTTTACCCAAGTTTAAAGTGCCCTATGTTTTGAGAAGGTTTCTAGGCCCTAATACCGTCCTTTTTAGGCTGCCGAACTCCCTTCGGGGAACCCCGAAGGCTCATGTAAGTCTTTTGAAGAAATTTGTCTCTAGAAACTGAATAACTGAGGAATGTTAATTTTTTTACAAGATGTATATTGTCGTTTTTTTTATACTTGTTTGTAGAGAACGCAAGAATGATATTGAATTCATTTTTAAGTGATAGTTTGTAATTTTTCTCTTGGGATATTTGCGCACATTCCTTGTACCATTGCCTCGCTTTTCCTACTTTCTTGCTTCTGTAGTTATTTCTTGTCTGTGTTTCTTCACGCTTTGTCCCTAACTTTTCTGTGGCCTTCTTATCTCCGTTTCATGCTTCACCACGTAGCGAGCCACATCAAGAGCCTGCGAGACCTGTGAAGATGTCTGTGGACCTGAAGATGCTGCAGTGCTGCGCGTTCACTCGCCTGTTACGCTGTTTCCAGTGTTAGTGTTTGTTGGGAACTCCTGAGCCTGTCCCCCACCGGATATGCAACCCCAAGCTCTTGGCTGTATGGCGGGTTGCCGTTCTCCAGCAACTGTTCAAGGATGCTGTGTATGACACATCCTCTTCTCTTCTCTTCGATCCCCGGATATGTGAAACCGTAGGGACTTTCGGACTTCCTGTTTTCTACGCTTCGTCCTATTGTGAATTGAAACTTCAAAACTTACTCTTTATCTATGAACTATATCTTCAAGATCTATTATCTTCGCAAGTTTCTGTCATTTCATAGGTTGTTTCCTTGTTACCTGTTGTTTGATCATTTGCTTCACGACCTTCAAGACTAGCTTTTTCTTATTCTTTGTGCTCAGTATAACTTTATCTTATCAAGTGTGTTTGTGTATGTTACATACTGTGAAAGTACTGTTTTTCCGGGGTTGCATGCTCGTGGGACACTTTTCAATCGTGGTGAGAGACTTTAGGGCAGGAGATTGCACTGCCTAGTGCTCTGTGGCGACGGTGGCACGCAGCGGCATTTTGTGGAACTTACATCGACTCTACCGTGTTTTCTTTGGATCGGTTCATGACCTCTTTGATTTCCCCTGCTAGACTCTGATCTCTTGTTTCCCCCGTCTCCTAGCAGTTGTTTAGCTCTGGCCAAGTTTACCGCGTGTGTGGATGTGGGCCGCTCTGCCACTTCTTCCTGCGTATAGCCCCAGATAACATGTGAGTCAACTGCTCCACATTGTACTAGATTGTTTAGTTGGCAACTTGTTCTCCCATGGCGTGCAAGGCGGCTGCCGTCATGTGTTTAGTGTTAGTATAATTGTAGTTATTAATTTTTGTATATCCGTTTGCGACTGCCGTCTTGTAAACAATTCTGTTCAGGCTTAGCGAAGTTTGTTCCAAGTATGTTTAGGGTAACGATTTTTATTTTTTTTATTTTTGGTAACTCTATTTCTCGTTGATGAGCGCCGCAGTGACCCGTTGGTTGATTCGGCGTCTCTTTTCCCAGTGTTTGTAAATGTTTGAAGTTTCCCTCAGTGCAGAGTAGGTTCATCTCCATAGATTTACATGTTAGACATTATATAAGAAACTTCGTTATAGAAATAATTAGAACTTAATTAGCACTTAATTATACAACCATTAAAAGGTTAATTACGTATTTAGTTCAGATTTCTTTACTTTCCCGTACTCAAAAGATGCATACAGCCAACGTTTCCCTCCAAAAATTCTCCACCCTTGATTTAACAAACATACATTTTCTTGGATACAACCACAGGTTATAAAATAACATTGTTAATTCGTCTTGACAATATAGAGTGGGTAAAATTAATTTTCTTCCGTTTGTAACTTCATTGTCTTTGCACCATTGTGGACACTGCGTTAACCCGTTAATATTATAACAGTTTTGTTAAAATATTTTGAATTGCTTCTCCGTTCATTTCCACAAATCGAAAAATATATTTTTAATCACTCGCCTCTACTTAATCTGTCATAAAGTTACGACACCTTAGTTTCCGTTCCTTGTGGTTGACTCTGAAATATTAATTTTGTCCAAGAATAGACCTAGTTCTGTCAAGTTTAAATAATATCCACCTATTATTTCAACCATCTCATTTAATACACGGACAATTTACTCATACTTTGTGTTCTCAGTGAACGGTTAGACATTTTCGCGTTTTCTCCAAGTTCGTTGATTATGCAACGCGTGAGATATCCATAAGTTAATAAATAAACAAGGCAGACAACGATTTAATCAATTGATACAACCAGTTAAATAGACGGTATTACTGTTCCCTTAAAGCTTTGATTGCACATAATGTTGACAGCAGAACATGTTGATTAAAGAAGCTAATGCAAATTTTAAAATAATATACATGTTACTGTATCTCTCTGGAGCGTGAAAGTTTGCCGTAAGATGGTTACAACAATACATGGCCTGGCGGACCTCCGCTTCATTTCTCTCGTGGCCCTATGTTAAGGTCTTACGCTGTCTGAAACCAAGTAGAAAAACAAATAAATGTGATATTTGAAAGAACTGTGCAATGGGAGTGCATGGCTAGATTTAGTATATTGGACATACTCCACTGCGATATATGACTGTCAAAGAAAAATAAACTACGAAGAAACTCCAAGAAACTAAAACCAACAAATAAATATACATGTCTATAACATGTGTCACTTTTCAAGAATCCACTAACTCATGCGAGAGACGGGCTGACTTGAGAGATGTGTTTCCGATGTTGGCAGACCAAGAGGAGTACACTGTGTGGAGCTTGACGAACTGGTTATTTGTGACGTAGACGACAATCCACGTGGTAACACAAGAGACACTGCTGTAAGGGAACGTGTTAGTCACACGACAGTGTGGAGATTCTGGATGAAAAAATTTTGTACTCATATCATAAAGCGTCTGGTATCCTGATTAATCGAAATACATACACGTTGTTTTAAACTATAAAAAAACAGTTTGTATACCAGACGTTCTTGCCAAAAATAAACATCAAATTGTCACTAAGTAGCACTGCTTGCAGCTTGGGCACATATCCACAAATCTTTAAACATTTGCAATTGGCGCAGAATTGGGTGGTACCTTGCCACGTTTATTATTTTATTCGCGAAAACGTTTAAGTCATCAATATTAAGTTTACCTTCGAAAAGAACACACTTGAAACTAAACCTTTATAATTTTAAAAATTCAACACGCTTGTTAGAGACATGGTTTTTAAGATTCTAAATTGCTAAAGAAAATAAATTAAAAAATAACCTCCAAAAATGCCACTTGGATTCGTAAAACTTAAAACGAGAAGCATGTGATGGCCTTTACTTAAAATTATAAAAATATATTCGCCGCAGTTAGTTCCATAGGCTAAAGATGCTGCGAATAGGGGCGATATTCTTCTCGTTTAACCTGATACTCTGACCTCATCTCTGCACTGTTCCCATACTCCAAACGCTGACACAACGGTACACAAATAAATAGGCCTCGATAACAAAATGTTTCAACCATATTAACGCCAGAGGGTTAGAAAATAGTTGGAAACAATGTCACAAAAAATATTTTTAAATGTTACTTTTGTTACGAAAGTTCTGCAGCAGAACAGTAAACAGGCCTACCACGAAGTTTAAATTTTGTCATTAAAATATAACTTCAGTTTTAACTGTAAATTATAACTAATTTGCGTATATTATTAATACATGTATAGCAGAGTTTTATCAATTGTTAGGGTAGAATTATTTGTTTAGGAAAAACAATTCTACGTTTCAATTTTGTTTGCAAAATTTTACAATTTGCTTCAATTAAAATTACTAAGGTCTTAAACAGCAGGTGTAGAAAATATTATTTTAAACTCACACTTAAGGGGTATGTATAGGTATGATGTCGAACCAGCGACTGGAACACTCAATCGTCCATAAAATCTGAACTACTCATCAATATTCGATGAGAATTTTTTTCGCGCAGATATTTTATCAGCTGACGTTTATTTATACAGCACGATGCGATAGTACGCTTAACTTTCGAGCAAAAAATTAAATACACTTCTTTAGAAAAGTAAGTGCTTGAAACCACAAAATCTACAAAAAATTGAAAACTGTAATTTTTTATAATTTTTAATACGATAATCTGTATGTCTCTATATTAACTGAATTTCAAAAATACTAGCATTTTCATTTGAAAATAATTTTAATACCCGTAAACCTCTCGCGCAGAGATTTGACAATGAACAAGGCATATCCATTAATAAAAGAAAAATGCTTCCAATTGATTGCATATTTATTTTGAAAAAATGAATATCGGTGGACGTAATTAATTTTACGTGATCGCATTGTCTTACAGAACCGAATTAGAAAGTTTGACGAGGCATCGTTATATGAATATAAGAACCTGCTGTAAAATGTTTGATATAACGATTTCATTAGTTAGCTGTAAAGCTCGTTTTTTATCAGTAACACCTCACTCCGGTTTGTGGTCTATATACACTTTTACCGTCTGTTAATTACATGTTGTAAAACTGGTGGAGAGCCAGTTTACGTCTATTCATACCAATAGCAAGAAATAATACTGCATTGTATGCGACACATTGAAAATAATGTGAAATTTTCAGATCGAAGTGAACCGACCTTGTCGGTTTGACCGGGAAGTTTTTACCTCGCACGAGACTTCTGGACACTTCAAATTTCCAACTACTAATATATTGACTTATTTTTTACACCTGTACATTCTACGCAACTCCGTTTTAAATGTTTAAAGTCAATAGAAACACTTACGTACCTTGTGATCCAGTAATCCACTTGTATTAGTTCGAAACATTTTACGACGCAGTATGTAAACATGACGTTTCTCCTCCATAGACATTATGTGAAGTAGAGACACAGGTGCAGAGAGTCCAACTAACTTTGCGCTGCACTAGCTCACTCAAGTACATCAAGAAATTGTTCTTCGTTTTATTACAATTATTTATCTTCTCAATATCTGAAATTTACAAACTGAGATAATATGAAATTAATTTTCTACGCACAGAGTTGTATAAAGTTTGTATTTAGTTTTCATTACGTATTTTCAGGCTTATTGGTGATAATTATTTTATTGTAATTTTTATTTGTTACTGTTGCTCCGCCATGTTGGACCGACTATTTCTGGGTTTATATTTATCCTCGTTGTTTGTATTTAAACCCCAGGATTTCTTGTGTGTGCGTTCAGTCGGCTTCCAGTGAAATGTAAGTGTAACTCTTGTCTATCGTTATCGTTATGCTGCAGAACTTGTAATTGATTAATTTTCGACGCCTGTTTAGTCAATTGTAATTTTTCTTCAGTTGAAGCATAATGGCTGAAGTCCTAGTGTCTCGTTCGTGTTTTTGCTGTTTGTTGTTTTTCTCTTTTGATCAGTAATTCAGGTTAACTTTCGCGTTCGGGTTTTTCAATGTTTAACTTCTGGTAACTTCTATATTTTCAGTATTCAGAGAGAGAGAGAGAGAGAGAGAGAGTGAGAAAGGGGGGGGGGGGGGCAGACATTTAAACAGTTTTAGTTTTGTTCGTATTTGTTAATTAATAATTGCTGGCGTGTAATTTTCAAGGTTAGACCTTTTCAGAGAAAGTAAATTTATAGCAGATAATTTATAATATTTGGATTGAGTAATTTTCATGCATCGTATGCCCGCTTTATGAGACTGTACTAGGGTGATAGGTATTGTACGCATACTACCGAGGTTTGGGACTCGGTAGATTTTGCTGCTGTCTGTGTTTTGGGGCGTGTGTCCCCCTGAAGTTTACCACCTATAAGTATTGGGGTTTTTTCAGACTTGTGGTCGTATTGTGTATTCGCTACTGAGGTATGGGACTCAGCATTGTTCTTTGTTATTGTTAAAGTTAGTTTCCTATAAGGATAGGGCTAGCACATTTGTAATATTTGTCTTTATCTTTCGCTACACCATTTGCAGTACTCTCAATTAGGGCTTCACTGAGTCATATTGTCAGACTGACAGATTAACTGGTACTCTTGCACGCCTGTTTATAGTAATTCATAAAGTTAATGTTTAATGTTATTTCTGTACTTTCGTAGTTTTTCATTTCTAAAATTTTGACTTGTGTTGCTGATTATTTGAGTTTGTAAAACGTTTAATGGTTATGTTGATGTTTTGTTAATTGAACTTTAGTTTTGAATAAATCCCTGTTGGGATTGAACCGGATATTTGATATTTTTTTGAAGTTGTAGTTACAGTTTGTCTTTTCATGATTGGAACTTTATTGTGATTATGCTTGCTGCTGTTGTTATTTGACTGGTATTACTTTACTGAGGTTTCTGAAGTTACGTGTTTGATTTACTTTTGAGTGAGGAATACATTTGCCTTAGCACCCTTGCAAATCTATAGGGATTCGCCACCCATCTTATCTTGTTTTTTGTAATTTTGTTACCGTCACCAGTGGTTGAGGTGCTAGCCTCTGAGTAGGGGACGGTACAGAAGTTCACTATGAAAATAATGTATATCTGTGCTATAAGTATTCTGTTCGTCGTAGAAAAATCGCTATTTAAAAGTATTAGCAAGCCATAAACATTTTAGTCAAACGCATTATTTTCTTTAATGTTTTCCATGATTATTTTAATAAGTTCGATAAATAACATAAACATATTAAATTTAATATGCATATGATATGTGGAAAGTTTTGCATTCTATATGTAGTGCCTTTGATTGGTTGGTAATATCTGCAGCGCCCATTGAATATCTTTAATATAGCACCAACACATTTGACAGGGAGGAAATTCGCATTTTATGAATTACATGAAAACCATTTTAACACAAATAACTATGCTATAGATGACAAGTTGAGACATTATAATATTTAAGTCACGAAATTTTTTAGAACAATTCACAATAATAGTTCTTTTGAAATGTTCATATTATCATAAAGTATTTATGGAAATTGTTATCTTTATGTTTGGTTAACTGTGTTTAAAATTATAGTTTTATGGTAACAGTCACTACGTCGCAATAGTTTATAAAATTTTCGGTTTTTAATTTGTTTTTATATAGCCTACTTACCGACAACCTTCATCCGTGAAGTGTTTTATTGTTCCTATGAGCTATTTAATAGAAGAATAATTCCTACCAGCAAAATAATTGAAAAAGTAATTCTTATGTACATGAAGATCTATAAATTGCTGCCAAAAGACACCTCATTGAAGAAATTTCTCGTTATCTTTGAATGACTCCTGCAATAACATAGTATTATAAACTAAAATGTTTTTCTACGTAAGCACTACAAGCGAATGTTTGCAGTGTTGCTTAAAACTAAACAATAAAACAAAAACATAAAAGCCAGTATGACCTGTTGTCAACATATCTATCATGCAGACAGTTACACATAGGAATGTAGTCGTATCCTAACAGATGTCAGAAAAAATTTAATAACAAAAATCAAATTAATTACGTAATAAATATAGCCGCTCTATGATGAAAGACGACACAAAAAACAAAAGAACAATAAAATAAGGCGTATAAAATTGCGACAAAACGGACGACGACAACGTTGACAACACAAATGAAAAAATACGCGAATGGATGTTAGCACAGACAACTCCACAAAGCCAAAAAAAAAAAGAACAGACGAAGTATACCAGGCTTCTTTGACGTTAATAAATGCGACGTTTTTGGAAATAAGATCTGAGATGCAACTTCATTCCTTTCCAGAATTGTCTGCATATTATTATGTTTGTTTGGTGAAGAGGTTTACAGCAACACGACAATATTCGCTCACAATGGCGTATTTAAAATAACGGTTTAGTTTATAAAATCCAAAAAATAAATTATGAAAAAACTTAAACTTTGCTAAAAAAAAAACGCATACATTTCTTACATATTGTCTGAAAAGCATTTTGAAAATTTTATACATTTCGACAGAAATATTTTAGAGTGTTTTACTGGAATAATACTAAACCCATTACGTGTTAAACATTTTCCCGTGAATTCTTCTACTGGGATACGTTATTCTAATCTCATATAGATCAAGCTTCTGTAAAATCTTTTAGGCTGCTTTCTCTATCGTTAAACATAATGGTAATCAGACCGCTTGCCACATAGCAAATCACTATAACATGCTAAGCCTATCGTGTGCCTCGAGATACACAAGCCCTACGATCAAACATGTTCGTGTGAGTTTATTAATTGTATAGCATTGTTGTCGTGAAAAAAGTTTAATAATCTTGTCACTTGTAAAAAGTTACTAAAGAATTAACTGCCGACAATTGTGTGGCAAATAGCTGATAACGTATATTACATCCTTCAAAAATGCGATAGCGAAAATGAATTATTTGGTATTGTGTTTAAAATAAAACACTGTATGGATTTTTTTCTTATCTTTCTTTCCTCTTATTATATACTGTATTGTATATTCCATTATTTTTAATAGTTAAATTTAGGAGTTTTACTACACATGAAATTAAAACCAATTTACGAGGCTTTATAACAAGTTTTACTTTTACAAATAGTTATCTAAATAAAGAATTAATTTAGGAATTGTATCTGCCACCTTTTGGAAAATTACACTTTTACCCAAAATCTTATAAATTACCAAAAAATCTTAATATTCGGACAAACATATATTTATAAAATGCATTCAGACAATAGTACATTTGACCGCTAAAGTTGAAGCTCACTCGTAGAGTTTAAATTTACTTTCAAAATGGTGTTGTACTAATTCCAAAAAATATGTATTATTTTTAAAAGTAAAAAAATTAATCAATAAGATCGTAATTAATATTTGTTAGGATCTTGTGTAAAGTTAATTTCATCGTTTTCATTTATTTGTGATTTAACGTTTATCTCTACAGTTCGTTATGATTAAGAGTTATTTGAAGTAAATGTGTAGACTACATAATACTTGTAATCACAACAATCTTTGTATATGTTCCTGACAAAAGCGACAGAAATTATTACTGACTGTTTCTTAATCGTGCACTGGATGTGAATCACTGATATGAATCTTGGCATGCTAAGGGTAGGTTCGCAAGAGTATTTTGCCATCTAGAAAAAAAATATACATGCTAGTTAACATTGAGTATGGTGAAAGTTTGCTTCATTTTAATTTGAAATTATTCTACCAATATTAGGTTAAGAATTGTTTACAAGAAAAAGCTACGTAAAAATGTAAAACATTTTACTGCCAATGTTTTAAAACGCCATGTATTCCCACTATTTGTGATGCCTTTCAGTTTTAACAGACGAAATATTTATGTTTATGAAAATAATGAATAACTCTTAATTTTAAATTTTGGTGTCTAATTATAAATTACGTTCAATACATAATTAAGTTAAAATATAAATTTCAAAATACCTTTACTACTGATTCCCTTCCATCACATTCTTACGTCGAAAAATACGCATCTTTAACGGTACTGTTAAAATAATTTATTTTTGGAAACACGCAGCTGCAGAACCAAATGAAAATGCTAAAAAAGTGACATATGTTGTAAACCACACAGCCTCATGTTATGGTATATTTGTGTGTTCACATCGCGCCATACAGTGCTCGTCATGTTGATAACTTTTACATTGGCTCGCTGTACATTGCTTTAAAAGAGAACTATGTTTATATGTTTGCCCAGATCCGATGTATTGGTTACCAATATGTGGACTGACCAATTCAGAATTGTTGTTGTTTTCCGTTGCTAGCAGAGGTGGCCGGTTTACCTGTGCGAGTCACAAAATGAAAGAAAACATAGCGTTAGTAACTAAACCCTACTCCACAATCTAAATACCGTAGTAAATCTAATACATTTACTAATGTCGTAAAAACAAATTTAATTTTCAAATATATAGTTACACACCTAAGTTTAAGCAAACCTTATTAATGAAATATGTTGATATAATATTTGCATTAAAACTATTGATGCGATGCACCAGTTATACATTACACCATACATAAGAATTGATTTACAAGAATTTCGAATTCTTCAATATTTACGTGCTAATTAAAAATATCTAAGAACACTTCAAAATAAATTAAATATTTAATATTGATTTGATTTTTGCATTTCAGATTCGATAAAATATTTTCCTTACTCTTGGTTCTGCATGGAATAGTGTATTGTTTTCTTAAATTGGGCAAAATATCGTGCATTTATAATTAAATACAATTTATTCTTAATTTAAATGATATTACAATAACTTTATCCAAAAAATTACACGTCAGACGATATTTTTGGAAACATTGTTTTATAAATAAAATGAAGGTCAACAGTAAAAGCATGCAAAAATCTACTGGCTGATTACAAAATCTCACGAAGGAATATAAAGCTGAATTAGCATAAGAATTAAGCTGTTGGTAGCCAGCTTTAAAGCACGTTACATTTCTACTTGGCTGCTTAGAAAGCCACTCGCGCATACAAACACTTGTGCAAAATGTAAGATTGTAGTTTATTATATTATTTAATTAGTACAGCGTATTGTTATTTAATATTACATGTATTGTGGTTTCTACATAGTTCTTATTGTAACTTATAAGAAATGACCAGTAAAATTTAATTAATTTAGTTATTTTGTAGTCACATGTACATAAAATCTGACATATAGTTTGTGTTAAATACGTGACAGTGATAATACATAAAATAATCAATACTGAAGTAAACGAAATTGTGCTGTTACTTAATACTTATTGTGCGTAGTGAAGCAATACAAAAACATCAACAACTGTGCACCACAACAGAACACATCATATGGCACACGTAATTGTCTTAATTGTAATCAGTATGTACCTACGTAATGCTTCCAATACCTACTACGAACAAAAAAAACTCGACAGTTAGATATATTAACACTGTAGAGTTAAAAATGTTTGTCATAGAATTTTGTCAAGTGTACCGATGAAACCGTCTATATAGTTTTTAATGTATTGTAGTCACAGAGATTTAAATTTAAAAATAAATGATTGTTTTCATAATAGTTGTGTTAAATATTGAGCAGCTTGATATTTATCATAAACTACGAGAGCGTAAATTACTTTAATCACACATTATATTTCATAATAAACTATAAAATACTCTGTAGAAACTTACTGTATAAACTGATTATCATGCCCACTTTCTGTGCGACGTGTTACCAACAAGTAGGCGCATGTGGTAATATTACGATGGAACCGCTCTTACTACTTTCGTATACAGAGTGAGTCGGGAGGAAAGGTACTTTTTTTGAGGGGTGATAGTACTGGTGATTCTGAACAAAATGTTTCTATTAAACGTACGCCCTTTTCTTAACCGTTTCAGAGAAACCTAATGAACACAACAAGGAACGGGATAAGTGCAGGTGATGGTAAATCACGCTACTGTTATCTTATGTTGTGTGTAATTTTGTACATTTCCACACGGTGGCGCTCTAAGCATGGTGCAGTTGTTTACCACAGTCTCAGTCCTACAGTGCTTGCCATAGTATTGGGAACTACAGTGTTGTTATGTGTACAGTGAATACAGTTCAGTGTAGCCAAAAATGCCACAGGTCTTCACACATGCAGAGTGTGCTGACATGATGTTTGTCTACGGTTTCATCGATGGGAAAGGGCATATGTTTATTAGAAACGTTTTGTTCAGAATCACCAATACTATCACCCCTCAAAGTATTTACTTTTCCTCCCGACTCACTCTGTATAAATGCTATCTGCACAGTACTGTGGCCTGCGTGCAAAGCATATAGTTTTTATTGACTCGCCTACACATTCACCTTAGTTGACGCAGTCGGACTATTATCTTCCCAGTATGTTTAATAAATTAACTAGCCTCATATGTCTAAAATATAATAACTAAACTGAGAAAATCAGTAGCATATTTAATGCTGTTCAGTCGTCCTTGCAGAAATGACTGTAGACATATTTCATGATTAATGGGTGCTTTTACATGCATTTACTAAGTTATATATATATATATATATTAACCATGTATATCATGGTCACCCAAATAGTTTCGTTTATATGCTTTACTGCATAAAGTATGTGGTCACACACACCACACGTGTTACATTTTTGCTTATGTGTGATTATTTATTATTCGGCTGTCGAAAATATCAAGTACACTAACTTGTACCCTGTCAAAAGTTAACATGCCCAATCATGCTGCATTCACATACAGTAAGAGGATTTGAAAAACACAAAACCAGAACTGTTAACTACCCACGTTAACTGGCTCGGCGCCTCTAATTCCTGTGACCGTTAGCTTCCAGTTAATGTATCGCTCCAATCTTGAGTATCAAAGTATAACTAGTGCTCAATTTTCTGTATGACCTCTTTCTCTGGTTTTGTAAACGTCACATAGTTGCCTTTGGTTTTTATGAGACCCCAGACAAATGCGACACATTTACTGCATTAGAAACGTTCGTGTGGTGCGTCGTTTACACTGCAGAATACTAACTTGTTCTGAAGATGTGTGACGCAAAATACTAGCCTGATGTTAAGAAGTGATTTATATTAGACTTATTTATTTCCTTCTTGCTGTGTTGGTGGTAAAATAACTCATTATATTTCAATTAGAAAAAAAATAACTTATTTGCATTGGAATATGACAATATATGCATTCACGCTGCATTCAATTACGTGAGAATTTTTTTTTAAATTTATTGGTCCGAAAGTAAAGTTACAGTATCTTCAATAGTTCAGATGGTAACAAAGTAAAACGGTAGGTAACTCTGCCTGTGTATAAGACTGGATTGAATACTTTATCGTCCAGTATCCACAGTCGGCCGAAATAATCGTAATAAAGGCACTTAGTGTGAAACAGGTGGAGAATACTGCAAGACAATACTAGTTCTCTAAATAAATTCACCGCGTGTCAACAAACCCTCTTGCATTGCAGCCAAAAGATAACACAGGCTTTATTTCCTGCATTTTGAAGCATAACGCTCTTTTATATGTATGCTTTAATTTACTGAGAGATTGTGACAAGTTTTGTAACTGTTTCACAACGCAGTATTAAGTCCTCTGTAACAAAATAGTTTCCTTTGGGATGTTTGGATTATTCCATCGCGGACTTTTAATTTGAACAATGATTAAAATATAACTTACACACTGTTATTTTTTTATTTTTTTTTTTTTTTTACTTTTAACTATAACAACTGCACAAGCTGTTCAAGGTGGTTTTTTTGTGAGAAATAATTAGCCATAAAACTTAGCATTTGTACAACCCTGCTTACGAATTATGAATTAAGAATCTCAGATCAAAATCACGTTACAAATGTTTTTTTAATAGTCATGGAGAAGGTATTAAATTTCGAATTAAGTTATTATTTTTGTACGTTATCTAAGTGACCAGTAATGCTCCAGTTTTAACTACAAATTAAAATATGTTATTTTAGAAAATTAACACGTCTACGTGGTTTACAAGAATATAAAGACACAAGCATGTATATATGTACTAGTAATGAAAAACACATATATATATGTATAATATATATATTAATTATGTCACGGCAAAGTGTTCCTCAAAGGAATTAACGTAAATCACATACTCCACCCGTTAAAAATTATAATTTGCCATTTTCCAATAAAATCGTCTGATATGGTTCTCATATTGTCAAAAGAATGTAATAATAGAATAAAAGGTTAGAAATTGAAGGGCTTTGTTAACGTTAGTATCGTGTGAATAAAATATTGATACAAATCGTGTACCGACTGTAAAAAACCACTATTTCACTGTGGGTTTTAATTTTGGATTCGCCGATAGCATCAAATATTAGTACAATTTGTAATTACCGGTACTAATTTACTGAACATAATCGTACCTCTGATTTAGCTACTAAAAATAATGTCTTTTTCTGTCAGTTTTCTGTGAAACAGGTCACGTAGATCCACCCAAACTAATTCTCTCCTTGTACCATGTAGCGCTTGCAGATTCACATCTTTAAACCACAGAAATACAGACCGAAAAAAGAAACATCATTATAACTGTTTCAAGGTAGACAGATGTGAAAATTCACACGCACCTAAGAAAACTATTTCTCGAGCTAGCACTGGTCAAGGCGTGGTAAAGCCAATTCTTCGGTACAAAGTACGGTAAACTAGATTCACGTCACAGAAGACATTTATCGGGCTGTGTTTCACATTTGCCAATACCTCACCGCGGCCAGGAGGTGTGACTATGTCTTTTACAACACATGTTTAAAGAATCCTATAATAAGTATAGGCCTAATAAAATTTACTAACGGGACACTCCCTCTTTAAAAATTCCCTCATTTCTTGTGGAATCCTGTAAGTCTATTGTTGTTTCTACGAAGATTAAATCTAGCCAAATAAGTTCCTCAAGAGACGGTGGGTTGGTTACTGTGCAGTTTTTGGAAATCGGCACGTTTTATGTAGTATCCCTGCATTGTTGCATAACGTATCTGAGTATCTTTCACTATGACATATGTCTTTCCTTATAAGTCATGGGACTGCCACTGACAGATGCTTTACAGTGCCACGTGCAACGTACGCGTTATTCGCCGTGCACATTGCACGAAAGGGTGTTACTTTTTTTTTTTTTTCGCGAACTCAAAGGCAGCAATATCAGAATATAAAAAATGTAAGGCGATGCCAGGTTCGAAACTTACATTTGCCGTAAGTTCGTTTTTATTGAACTAGTTGCAATGAAAAGGACCTCACTCGTTTCAACACTTCCCTAAATGAGTAAACGTGGAGATTAATCAGCCACAAAAAACAGCGGTGGTAGATTTTTTATTGGATTGCTACAGTAACAGCTTTCGACGCGTTTACATCAAGTCTTAAACTTTACTATCCTATTTTATTTAACCAAGGCAGAAGCCCAGAACAAATGTGTAACTCTTTTATAAGCCGTAATAAAAGAAACTCCAATTGAAGTGAAACTAAATTCTTCTGTTGACTATTAACAGTTGAGCTTGAGCGTACATACAGCCATAGAGAAAATAAAAAGTGTTCATTTAATGTTTAACTTACAGCTTGTAAATTGCTAGCTTGTCCAACCTAGTAATATCAACGTTATATCTTCCCCAGTGTGATCATCTTCCACACGATCGATACAGATGTGTTTCTGTCATTATAGCTAGAAATCGCTTGCGTCGTGTACGCAGCCAGTTTTTTTATGCATATGATGGAATTTGACTAAAAAATGCTTATACAAATCTTCCCGCAGGA
This sequence comes from Medauroidea extradentata, assembly GCA_003012365.1. Lineage (NCBI taxonomy): Eukaryota > Metazoa > Arthropoda > Insecta > Phasmatodea > Phasmatidae > Medauroidea > Medauroidea extradentata. The sequence goes on from PNEQ01041398.1 coordinate 50,593, forward strand.
TGCGGAATTCAATCTGAGGAGCATTTGCTTTCCAATATTGGTCAGTAGCCTATCGCATGATTTTGATTTTGAGAGCATTTATTTTATTGTTAGCTACTACTTATAAACGAAATTGTGATAGGCAGCTTACATTTCGAAAAATATGTAACAGTCTGAAACATTACCAGACCATAAAGAATACGTTCAGACAAATGCCCAGTTTACTTCCACTGATGAAAATATTCTGCGTGATAACATGTTCCAGATAAGACAAAACAGACTGCGCATTTACAAAATATCTCATCATGCTAATCGAGCTGGAAATTAATATTACAAAAATTTCTTTACAACTAAAAAATTATTGCAACTCAATAATACATAAATTAAATTGTTAGCCAGAAACACGCGTAGATAATCATGTTAAAATGTATCACGATTTGAACTACAAAACTTACAATCGTAAAGTCATGTGCCGTAACTGTTTTTTTATATTTATTTATTGTACATCACTTAAAAATTCTACAGGACAACAACACAAAGGAAGTATGAAATGTACAAAAAACACTAATCTAAATATATATATCACTAGCATTTGACATATGTAAGACAAATAACTGTGAGTCGTGTGTATATATTGGAATGCATAACAGCCAGGAGAGCACATAGCGTACATATTGCCACGTTAAACTGAGGGAGAAGTACGACGCATAGTTTGACAACAGATGAGGAAATAAGAGAATTGCGGTAAAGCATTAATATGGTCGGCATTCAACGAGTGACCTAGGGTCGACTTTAACATAGCACTGCAACAAAACCTGTGGTGAATGTTCAGAAGAAAACTATGTATCGTCCGTACCATTTTCATAATGTTCCTAGCCGAACTACATCACACCTTTCTGGTGAAGAATATTGATGTAGTCGGTAGTCGATACCAGGTGAAGTGTTGTTTGGAAATTGTTGGCATGAAGAACAACCCAGTGAGTAGGGCGTCAACATATGAAGGAAATGCGCCATATTATTAGGGCATAACCCTTTCTGTCGTTGATAAGGCGTTGCACACGACCAGCACGCCACCGTCAGATATGTATAGCATGGGTTCATGTGGTGTTACGGTGTATTGTAGTTTCTACATCACCATATAACTGACAGGTAGGATCATCGGTGAGGTGAATTTGTCGACAACTCCCCACCAAGACGATCCGGGTTCAATTCCCGGCTGGGTCGGTCCCCGACTTTTCGCATGTGGTAATCGTGCCAGACGATGCCGCTGGTTGGCGGGTTTGTTCGGGGATCTCCCGTTTTCCCCGCCCTCCTCATTCTGGCGCTGTTCCGTACTAACACCTTGTCACCCCTCACCAGTGCTGAAGACCTCGATGATAAGCCTTGGCCAAAATCTCTCACTCACTTGTCTAAATCTCAGTTCTGTCAGGGAAAGGTTGTTTTAGAGAAGGAAGGTTGTGTGAAACGTATATCTGTTACAATGAACGGATCACCGGTAGTCCGCTAGGATCGTGCCCAGTGTATGTGCTGATCTTCAAAGAGCCACTATAAGTGTAACCCTTGTGTCGGTCGCTCGTCGGGAAAGCTTCAAAGTAACAACACATTTATCAGGGACGTGTTGACCAGAGCCGATGAGGTCATTCTTTGTTTTTGAAAAGGGAATGGTAACCGTGGTTCTACTTCCCATGTGAAGCAATATAAGACAGCATATACGTCAGTCGCTATAGCAGTGGAGCGATAAATCGCCTGACAATTAAAGTCGTAGCTAAGCAAGCCTAATCCCTCAACCTACAAGGGACTACCAGAGTGTTCACCAAAGGCCCATACATTTTGCAAAATTATTGCATTGCAATGCCCTGGTAGCGGGGAAAATTAAGCAAATGATTACAATTAGGAATGAACATACGTATTTAACATAGATGAATATTACATATGACGTTTGATGAAGTGAATTCACTCTAAAGCTCTTAGGGTTGGCCATACTGGCCATGGACAAACACAAGTCAGTTATAAACACTTTATTTATAATATTTATGTCTGGTTGAAAATTATGAATAATGTAGTTAACATGTCATTTTAAAACAGAAGTAATTAGAATTACTATATCCTTAAATACTACATGGCCCAGTCGTAACGATTAGAACCAACGCAGGCAGTGGTTAAACTGACCAGGATCGGTAAAATAAACTGGGTACAAGTAGAAAAGAGATGCTAGCTGTTGTTTTCGGCGAGACAAAGTTTCATGAATTGATTTTTGTTATAACGTTCAAGTTACTACAGACCGCGAGCTGATTGTGAAACGGGTAGGGAAGATAGGATCTTCAAGTCTAAAAATGCTAAGACTAAAATTCTTGTCATATGAGATATATGTTTGATACCTTCCTGGAAAAGACAAACACATTTCTTATGCGTTGTCACTATCATACATCAGTGACAGCGTTGCGGAGGAACCAGATTTATTGTAGGGTACACACTGTGTCAAGGCATTTAGCTATAACACCTGGAAGGAAGAATAAATTCGAGAAAAAAACCACTCAAGGCTGGGAATTAACTTTACTACTGAAATACTATACTAATGGATGGCCAGACCATAGGAAACTGGCAAAGCCATGCAAATACCAGTACTGGCAGATACGGTACGATGTATTTATGGAAGAAAGTTTAGTGTTCTACAAGGACAGGGTAGGTGTACCGAACAACATGTGACAGGAAATGCTGAATTTGGTAAAAAAAGACACTTTGCAGTGGCCATATGTATGACGAATGCGGTAATGTGTTATATTAGCCAGGATGAGCCAAAGTTGTTGAAGACTTGGTGAAACAGTGTAGACCCTGTCAGAATGATTTCCCTAGAAACTGAAAACAAGAATACAAACTAAACAAATACCTAGATTGCCATACGAACGAGTGCTGGTTGACGTTTTAGATTATGGAGGCAAAAGCCATCTAGTTGCAATGGGTTAGTATTCAAAACTGGTGGATATTGTCTTTATGAGTGGCAAATCGGTCAAAAATGTAGTGGATGCATGTAAAACCATTTTGTTAGTGCATGGTAACCCACAGGTTTCAGTCGCTGACAATGTGTCATTCAATTCTAGAGACTTTGTGGGATTTGCTAGTAATAGGTTTGAGCTTCAACTCAGTAGTCCTAGGTATTCTCAAAGTAATAAACTGGCAGAGAAGGGGTATCACCTGGCAAACAAGCTAATTCGTAAATATTCAGATACAAAAGAAGACTGTCTGTAAGGATGCACTGAGGGAGTGCCGAAATACTCCGTTCCCAGGATTTGGAGCAAGTGCATGTGTTTTTTTTGTTCAATTACAACAAAGTAGAAATTAATATACTGTTACCACTGGACAAAATGAAACATATCGTACAGGAAGGCGTGTACTAATGGGCAAGTAAAAGAGAACAAGCAACCATAAAACGATATAACTTTGGGCAGGAAGGAAATGTACTTACAGAATGGAAAGGGAATTGTTGAAAGAATCCGTCAGGATGAATATTGGAGGGATGTCAAAACAGTCTGCAAGCGTCATGCACCAAGAAGTTACTGGGTGAAAAACAACAGCGGCACCATCGTCAGAAGAAGAAGCAAGGACATCAAAGCTTCAAATAGTGTGTACATTCCGGCAATTGATTAGAGATCTTGAGTTACATCAGAATGCCGATTGTACAAACCGAAGAAGGGAGCGAGAAAGAGTGGTGGTTAATGAACAATTGACATCAGCACCAGTGATGTAAATATTGTAGAGGTGAATGAACAGCCAGAAAACAGCACCATTAATGAAAATGTGTAAAACGTGGAAGAGGGGTTAAATGGATTTGACAACTCTACTGACATAAGTGAAATACCAGCAACAGCAGATGGAAAATTAAAAACAAGACAGTTTGTTAGGAATGTGAGATTTTTAAACACGTTTAGGTAAATTCACTGACAATTATTATAGTCAGCCATACTGGCAATGGACAAAAGACAAGTCATTTTGAACACTATTTATAATATTTATCCATGGGTTTTAAAGATAAAGAATGTAATAAACACGTCACATTAAAACAGAAGCGATTATCATTAGTACATAATTAAATACAAGTTTATGATGTTGGTTTACCTAGCACGCATTAAAATTTGTTTAGCCTATAAATTGTTGACCTCCTACTGCCAATTGAGTGAAGTAATCTGTGTTACTTGTATTAAAAATAAACATTTAAGATATTGACACTATCGGTTAGTCGGGAAGGTTCGTCACACATGTTATTTGTATCCGGACACATTTTGAGTGCAGATGTATTCCGGACTTTGACACATATATTTGAGACATTTAAAAATTCAATGCCATTACATTGCGTAGTTCCTATTGTGATCATATCAGACACGTCATATCTTAAACCCACGTGTTAGTGTGTAGAAATTGTTAGACACACCCACACACAGGCCTTTAAATGAAAATTTGAAGACCCAAATATCCACTGAGTTAATGTGTGATGTAGCTCCAGTTTTAATTACACGAATACATAATACAGCTGCTAGAGGAAAATTAAATTGACGCATGTCAATTAATAATTCGATATGGCCCACTCGATCGAAGGCTTTTTTCTAAATCGACATTTAAAACTCCTTCTGTTCTATGGTTCATAGTCATAATAAAGTGAGCATCGCGCAGAGCTAACAGCCTATTGATAATTGATCTGCCAGGTACTCCGTAGGTTTGATCTTGCCAAATGTCAGTTTATGCTCTTGTAAGACTTGAGGTGAAGATTCACGTCGGTATTTTGTAGTTAGCACACAGTAAGGAAATAAATGGGAAGTCTACAGAATATTGCGGGTTACGTATTTTCAGTAGTAATAGTGATATTCTTTGCTTAAGCGAAGAACATAGTTCTCGCCTCGTAACTATATGTTAGGTATCACTTCACGAAGTTCAGGACTGATGGTAACTCAAAAAATCTTGTGCAATGCATAAGGTGTACTGTAAGGGCCAGAAGAATGACGAGAAGGTATTCGTAATACTAGATTTTGTTAGAAATTCCCTCGTCACTGCATATATGGTCAAAACTAGCCGCGTAAGCTAGGTCCACTTGAGCTACACATTCTTGTAAACCAGCTGGCAAGCAAGCAGTGTTAGTGTTTTTATAGTGTACATATGAGTGAAAAATTGAAAAAAAAAAAAAAAATGCAAGACACATTGCGCTGATATTTTTACAGTGTACCTTATCTGTCAGCGAGGCTTGAAACACCCCACTTACCTATTTGCTTTTGCTCTTGATTAATTGCCAAGAGGGTGATTTTTACCGCCATTAATTCCTACCTTTTTTCCAATACCATGGCATTGTGTGGTTCAAGGGCACGTAAAGTGACTAAATAAATATTTATTTGCACAGCTGTAGCTGCGTGGCATTAATGGATTTTTGTTTAATGGTACGTAGTTGTCACACCCCAGTAAACTCGTGTTTGCAACTCCCACCATACTTGTGCTAACCAATGTGCGTGTCTTTTTTAAAAGACTACGCATGTTACACAGAAAAAACTGTTTTGCGGTGGCTACAAAGTGTTTGTCAATATGGACCTCACAAATTAATTTTGTAGTGTTTACAAAAAAATTTTTGTAGTCACTACAAAACTTTATTGGGGACAGCAATATTTTTTTGTGGTCACTATAAAAAAGTTTGGTAAGATCCATTTTAACAAAATATTTTTCAGTGACTAATGAGTATTTTTTTCAGTGTTGGTTGTACACAATTTACCACCTTAAGGACGAGGCGAGATAAGATAGTTTCCTATTATTCCATTACGCCCAACTAGAGACTCTTTTTACGCCGTCTTTATGCAAGAACAGGGTATTGTGTAAAAACCCTCATCACCCGTGACGTGTCAAATGCGTGATTCGTTTAAATGTGAATAAAGAAGGGAGGTGGTCGCTGAAATACACCGGGATAATGTTAGAACGATGTATCGAGTCCATAAATCTGCTTATGATGTAGATTCAATTTAAACGTGTTTCGTCCTGTGTTGTTATAAAGTTGTAAAGTGGTAGAACAGACGTAATATTAAGTGTTTAAATAGTTATTTTTTATTATATTTTTTAAAAATTATAATCGATAGCCAAATGGTGACAGGGTAAGGCTGACGATATAAAAAAGTGTAACTATAAAAAATGCATGCCACACTAGATTCCCCAGTATGCGAACGAAGCCCTCGATGATAAAGATGCAGTGGAGTATGTTCGCGGAACATCCAACTAAAAGAAATTTTTTCTCGTATTTTAAATGTGATAAGTACTTACATAAACTAACAAAACTAACCAATGGGATAGAGCTCCTAGCGGCAAGGCTAGGAAACAGATATATGTTGTCCTATCAATAAACACAACACCATCTCAATCTAGCAGACTATAACGGAATTTAAAAGATGAGTATAGCTATAAGCTGTCCTACTGGTAATGCACGGAAATACCAAATTCTGAATGTGATGAAATCGGCAACTTTATGAATGATCAGTGCTACATAGAAATCAACTATTTTACTATTAAAAACAATATGGTGGTTGGCATATGAGAATAATTACGAGGCAAAATGGTGTCGATTGACGCCAGAGTATCGGGAGGCATCTTCCATCGCCTGCACTCTAAAACTATACTATATTACTTACGTCATGATTTAATTTTCATATATGAGTTCTGCAATGCAGCTGTTTTGTAAATTTGTTACGCATTGCATATTTTACAGATGTTTCATAAAACTCTAAAATGTAAAAGCTCAACTTCATTGTAACACTAGTGGATTAATTGTTCTCTCAGTTTATGTCAAGTTAGTACAAATATTTGGTGTAAATTAAACAAAGTTACGATTAAATTACTATATGAACGTTATGTCGTAATATACAGACCGAGATTTGTTATAGTAGTGTAACTTTTATTTACGACGTTTAGTTCCGGAAGTTTCCATAGAAATTTACGAGAATAAATATTTATAATATATTTGTATTCTAAAAATAATTTATTTGAAGAGCCACAATATAACATCACTACAAGGACAAAGGAAAACATTTAAATGTACAACTCTGTAATGATACTTTTCACAAATGAATTTGTTCTGTGGGAATATAGACAGAGTAATGGTTACTGTACTAACGGTTTTTTTGAGCTATTTAAATTACATACACAGCTCTGTCCAGTGGGCTAACATGAGCAGTTAAACTTGCCAAATCGAGTAAATAATAAAATTCACAATTTGCAGGGTTAAAAGCGTTAACGTTTCTCACACTAACCTTTAGTTCAAAGATAACAATTAATTCCTGAACTGCTACAGCGAAATTATTGGTACTATCATAATTCGTCTCTTAAAGTATATATTATTACGAACTAGAAACATTGGTCTAAGGAAGATACTCCCAAAAACTAAAAACCTTGTAAAATCCAAGGGACTTCTATCGAGATGTTTATAAAAATTTGTAGCTGTCCGTGTTAAAATTATTTCAAGAAATAATTAAAGCTATTTCAACGAATTGCCTTGCTGTATTCATCCTATATAATTGCGGATGAAATACTAAGAAACCTAAACAAGAAGATTTTTCTTGTAACGCAGCCTTGTGGATGGCAGCTGCAATCTTTAACCGAAGAACACAAGATGGTACATGCAATAATTTTTTTCCTGAAACTACGAAATAAATAAATATGTATTTTTTCTCAGTTAATCAGTTGTTCTACAACTTCGTCTGCCATATATTCTGGATGTTTAGGTAAATAATTAAATTTTTGTAATCAGTTCAAAAAATAAAATTTTCAAGACTCTGAAAATGTTTACATAAGCTACACGAACAATGAACGAACCAGCACTGTGATTTCTTTCGAAATGGCTATAGCTATAACTTTACGTCTTAAGAACATTCCGTACATTTATTGGTACGCAAATAAACAGCCAAGTTTTAACATGAGTTTTCATATCGGATACATGCTTTAACTTTCTTGGTATTTATCCGGGTTTGTGTTCCTATCATATTGGCATTATATCTTCGCTAAATTCCCTTACTTTACAAAACATGCATTATTGTTCTGTTACTAAACTACCTTAATAAACTTTATTCTATCATACAAAATGAACTGTTACTACCATGCTTGATTCTCAGTTGAATTCTGTAGTAAAACAGCTCCTATAAAAGCTTAGACTGGGAAATACAATTAGCTCTTCGGTAGTTTTCTACTACTAGAATAACTGATAATCTAATTTTATGAAGATTACTAATTGTGTGAGCTTATGCCAATAACTAAATGCTATATTTTGTATGGTCAAAAAAGCCGAAAAATAAAACATCGAATTTCACAAAATATTTTGTCAACACTTTGCACGTCATCTGTATTACAGTGAACACTTTTGTCCCTATAATAATATTGTTGTCATTATTTACAACGGCTCTAAATGTGAATAATGGCTTATTCCTGACGACAGTTTATTGTGTATTTTATTATACCGATTTTATACTTTCTGCATGTGTGTGGAAAATGTGCTTCATAATAATTAATATCTGTGTCATTTGCGCATTTTCTTATATGTGTTTATAAACAATAATCTATAATAATCAGAGCTTAAGAAGGAGTGTTAGATAATTTTATTGTATTTTGAGATAACGTTTAATCAAATTGTATTCTCAACATTTTCTCTTCGACAAAGCATGAGATGGATATGTTCTTGGTAAACTGCTTTACATAAATAATAATGGATTCTTTCATTAATTTGCTATGCAGAATCATTGCAAGAGAATTCGTAAAAGTTAACATATAATTATCTTGCAATGATTCTGCATGGCAATTTAATGAAATATTCCATTATTATTTACGTAAAGCAATTTTCCATGACTATATCCTATGCTCTGTCGAAGAAAAAAATTTGATAATACAAATTGAATAAAATATTATGACTCAAAAACTGAAAAAGCAATATAATTGACTATCACCCCCCCCCCTTAATATTCAGTTCTATTTTTTTTTTTTTTTACATTATTGTTGTGAGTAGATTTTTAACACAGCAAGACATTATTGTGATTTATTTAGAAACATTGCATTAGTAAACTTCCATGTAAATCCTTAGCAGAATGTTTCTGCAACCGAAAACTGGAATACAAAAATTCACTAATGAAAAGCAGCAACAAAATTTCTAGTCTAGCTTATCAAGAGACATCTCATTTTATCCTGACATCATAACTGTATAATAGATCAGCAGAAAATGTTATTATTTACTTCGCAACAACATCGTTTGAGTTTGTATGCACAAAATATTTCAAAATCTTACACGATGATTTAAACTTCAAAATTGAATTTGTAAGTGGGCAAACTGGAACAAAAACTATAATTTTCAACATGCATTATATTCATAGACGATGTCAGCTTCGATATTAATGAAATGGTTACGAATTGAAATGGGGACCCTAGAGTGAGGCCAACAGTTAACGGACGTATATGTAAGAAGTTAGATGGTGCGGTAATAAGATAATGTAATTAGTTGCGATATTATTAAATGCAGTGCTGAAATTTAACTAAATGCATCCGGAGATTGTTTGCACGAGCATCCTGAATAAGAAATGAAGATTTATCTCAAATGAACTAACAGTAAAGTACGTGCGCATTGTATCGTGTTTAGACTAATGCTGCCGTGTTACATTGCGGACATAGTCTCTGAATTTCCTTTTGTGAAAACACTTACTCGCTCTTGCCACAGGCAGGCAAGTATAATCTTAGTGGAACTATTAGGCTCAACTGACGTCATTACACTAACATAATTTAATTTCGGATTGCTTTCTAACATGATTTTTCGTCCCGAACATATGATTTTTCTTTCTTTCTGTCCATTTCTATATGTATTATAAACAATTAGTTAACTTCTGAAAATGTATTGAAACATTTTCTAAAGAATTTTCCAGTAGAACAAGTTTTTAATTCCGACTTACGTTTAATGCTTCTTGATGAGTTTTCAAATAAGTTTCACGTGTAAAATTTCGTCCGGAAAATAAAGTAAAATAAAATAAATGAAAAAGACTCTCTTAATATAAGCGTCATGTGTTCGTCAGTATGAGTGAGACTCAGAATCTGAACATCCGTAACATGCATAGAATAAACCTGGATGATTGTGTCAAGTACGGAAATTCAGTACTGCTACTATCATATAAAAATACGTGCTTTTTTCAACCTAAAATTTGGATTTGCTTGGTTGCAGTGATTTTGACAGAAGTGTTATTCAGGGAAATTGGTATACTATTGTGTTTAAGTAAGTTATTTACTTCATCACAAACGCCGTGAATGTTTCATTAAATGTCTGTAAGGAAATTTGCCGTGCGTCCTTGGAACACTCTTTAGTTACATAAAGCTATAATCCCACAGCCTACGTAATTTAGATACACAAAACATTTCAAAATGTTTTAAAATAGTTCCGAAACCGTATGTTTTTCAAGTTATATTTGCTACAGAATTACAAATGGCTGGCCGAAGTAAAAATAGTTGCAGTGACTGTTTTAAAATATCAGAAACCAATCTCTAAGCGAAATATGCGATTATCAGTTATAAAAAAATTCCTTGTGTAGAAAGTAAATGAGGTTTGTAGATAAAATAAAACCAGTCGTATAAAATTATAACAAATATAATGCTGTGATACGGCAGATGTAAGTCTGACACATGGCTATTGTACACTAAACAGTTCTAGATCCAATATATGCTTAAATGCCAGTTCACGAAGATGTGTCACTATTAAAATGACGACTGGAATTCATAAGCAGTTTTTTTTTGTTACGCTATGTTAGCTATGTAATGAATTACACACACACTTGTCAACGCATTTCTTGTGCAATTATACGCAAGAGATTTTACATCGTTAAAATCGCTTATTTATGCACTAACGATTGAATATTCTTATCAATAATTTTAAACGAAATGTTTACTATTATTTTATTACTGTATCAGAAAATTATTAAACTTACAATAATAATTTACATCGAAATATTGCAAAGAAAAAATCAAATAATTTACATTTGTAGTTGAAATACTATCTAGTATTTTTAATGAAACATATTTCAGTGTAAATGCGATACAATTAACTTTATTAGAATTTTCACAATATTGATATAATAACATTTTAAAGCTGCGACTGTAAGTTAATGAAGAAGATGAAAACTGGTGGTCAGCGTGCCTCTTGCTTGAATATATCATTGAAATAAATATTTTGAATCTTTCCTTATTTTAATAGGATAACCAGTGTCAAGTTTTCACACTTGAATATTTTTTTCAAAAGGAAAAATAATTTCGTACCGTTTAACTTAAATTATTAAGCAAAATAAAATAGCACCTGTAGCTAATGCATTGTAAGTTTACATCGTTCTGTAGCTAGCTTTATTATTTTCCTTTAGACAATGTTTTTATTTTCAATATAGTTTTAAGTTTTATATATTTTTGTTAACAATTAATTTCTTTGGATTTTCTGTAGGTATATTTTACTATAAAACCTGAATTCCAGGGCATGCATTCAAATTACATGTGTTTACACATATTCCACATATGAAACTATAATGGAAATATTTTAATTTTAAATAAAATTTATACGATCTATCTGTGTGTTATATTTATTATTACGTTAATAGTGACTAAAATAATTTTATAAAAACAATATAGTGCCAAGAGGCAGCTGTGTATAACTCGAACGAATATTTTTTTTTTTTTTTAGTTGATAAATGTTTTACAAGAAGATGCGCACCACCATTATCTCCTTTTTCAGTTTCAAATGTACTTCAATTCTACATTAATTCACAGAAAACTTTTCATGCAGAACGGTTTCGATTGTTCTGCGCAGAACTCAATGGAGGACGCTAAGCGCAATACATACATACTTCGGTTAATATTAATTCTTATAAAAGTATGAAGGCAGCTGAGAATACATTTCGAAACTTGTATGCTTCATTGGAATATTTGCAGAGAATTGGTCAGACAATCCTAAATAAATATATTGTGATTTTATTAAAAATTAATTGTTAATATATACAAGAACCGGTTCCAAATACATTCATGTTCGTTTCGAGGACTATTGTGTTCTTTAAAAAATGTATAGAGCACCGTATCTGAAGTATGTGCTTTATCACACGAGTTTTTTTCGTAATAGAACGGATCGCGGATATTTACATTTTCTTATGTAGTATTGAAGAGATATGTTATAAAGGTGTCCATTATTTAACGTTATTTTTAGGTGAAAGATTTGTAAGTGTGAAAGCAATGAAAATATTAATTATTTGATGAAACTTGATAGATAGATTGTGTGTTAAATTGAAAGAGTAATAATAGTTTTGAATTTTTCCAGCTACGCGATAAAGAACAATGTAGGTATAGGTGGTCATGAGTATTTTTTTTAATTCAGGTACTCCAAATGTATTGGTGTATTTGTATAAAACTACACATGCATTTATATTCGTCTGTTATATTTAATGATATTGAATGAAATTAAATAATTAGTTTCAATTATAATTGTAGGCATACAATTTACAAAAATAGTTTAATAAATAATGTTGGAGTAGCTAGGAAAACTACTGCATAGTCTCTATATTTATGCAAACTTAAACCATTGTATTCTCTTTCTACGAATTGTAAGGTAAGCGGTGCACTATTTATTTGGTGACAGACGGCGTTATATTCTGCTTACAGTAAATGGGTCGGTTACTGCTTGGACAAGAAACTGCACTATATCAAGTACTGCTTGACTCAAGGTTCTTATGTTTTCTGAGAGGTGTTGTTAACGTTTGTTGAATAAAAAGTGTAAAGAATAATGTTGATTTATACAATTTCTGTGCTTCGCCCATTTAAAACGTTTACATTATTACTGTAAATAAAGACAGGCAGAAGTTCACTTACGTCGTAAGGTTTTAAATGTTGCATTTTCAAACCGATGATAAATATCATTTTTACTCTCAGCAACCGAGCGAGGTGGCGCAACAGCAACACGCAGGACTCCCATTCGGGAGGACATGGATTCGTTGCCCGGCTCCGGCCATCATAATTTCGATTTTCCATTGTTTCCCGAAATCACTCCAGGCGAATGCTTGGATGTTTTCATAACAAAGAACATGGCCTTGCTGTCATCGAGACGTAAATGCCCATTTACGTTACCTTTCGCTAAGCAGTTAGTATCAAAATTCTTTTAATCCATTACCAGTAGCGAAAACGAACATTAACCCTGTTTACTTGCCAATAACTCGTAAAGATGCCGATAAATTATAATTTTGATACTTTTATATTTTTGTGCTGTAATATACATATCTAAGATATTTCCACGGTTACCTAATGATATGATATTAATTTTCGTCTCTCCTGAAAAGCTATACTTCTGCGAGAGAGCAGTTAAGATCTAGGCTACTTGTTTTTTTTTTTTTTTTTTTTCATAAATTATAATAATTAACTGATAAACATGTGTTGACTATTCTATGTATGATTTACATCTTTTCCGGGGGGGAAGGGTTGAAATACACGTCATATATAATTTTTATAAGGAAACAGATTTTACAATACCTTTTTGTGAAAGTTTCTATAACAAATCACACGTATCATATTATTCTAGCGTTATTTGTTGTAGTTAAATGTTTTAAAGGAAATATTTAGTCTAGTTTATAAGATTGTTAAAACGTATTCATAATTTTTCTGTATTTCATAAAATAGTAAGATTTAATGTTATGGCCAACCACGAAATAAAAGAAAACTGCAAAAGAAATACACTAGTCAAGTTTCTTATGAATCGCAACGTAATGGAACTTTCTATGTTTACAAAATAGCGACTAAGCAACAGGAAGCGTCTTGTGTTTAGAACGTATGAAATAATGCATCGTTTGAACCGTGCATCGCGCATTACGAGGGCATGACCACATAGAACAACCAGGTAACCAGAGCAATCGGAGATAGTAAGGTCAGTTCTAGGACACAGAATGACTACGTCAAGGTAAGACTAGAGAGCGGGTTCGTGTTCATATCGAAATGGAAAACAGGATAAGACTAAGTTACGTGCCGTATATTACAAACAATAACTATCCGAGCATGTTGAGAGTTTGAAATTACTCAACCGATCTGGAAGATTCAGCGACGATTGGGTAAATCGATAAAAATAGGCTCACACTCTTAGCTGTTGCCAAACTGTCTCAGCATGGTACGCTACCTAACGTGAATTTTGTGAGTTCACACAGAAAGTCACGTAGACAGACGAATTTGTCCAGTGTTCAGTGATGAAGTTGCGTCTCATTCGAGTGAGAAAGTGCACCGTCAAAATGTCTAAATAGAGGGAACAGAAATCCCCTGTGTTTCTGTGCAGTTTATTTGGAACAACCACAATTTCATGTGTTCTGCGCAAGCTTACAGGCAAACAGACATGGGCCTCTTTTCCTCTTGAAAACACAGTGACGGTTAATATATTCTGTTTATTCGTGTCGGAGTTGTTATACCAATAATCAAATGGTTATTTTATTAACTTCGTGTTCAAGTTGAATATAACTCCACCTCATTGTCCCTCATATATATGTCGCTACCTCGGCAATAAACATTAAAAATACCACACTTGGCGCTTTTATTTAAGATGTCTTTACGCCAGTTCAGATTATTTAATTTATTATTTATTTATACTACCCTGGTCTCCTGCCCTTATCCTGTGAGATTCTCTCTTTACAAGTACAGGAAATATTTACTTAACGTGCCACTTATGCCGACAACATTTCAATAACTCCAGGAACGTTTCACTACCACTTCGATAACTATTGGCAGGAATAAGTTATGCTGCACCACACTGGGACTATCTCGACTGTCTTTAGCGAGACGAAATACGACATTTGTAGTAACCGGAGGGAAAAACTGGGAGAATTTGTGGTTGTGTTTGTTTACAGCTTAATATTTACGTGAATTGCTTTGCGAATTTAATATTTTCTTACTGAAAATACATAATATAATGTAATAAATATATCACAGTATATTTAATGATAAACACAATCTAATGGTATTTTTGAAAATTTTCAAAACACAATAATTAAGTAATTTTAACTCCTTGAGGGAGTTAGTTCAATTCGAGAAAAAATTTAATTTTGTATTTGTATGAAATATTGCAAGTTTTTATGCGTTATTCGAGAGAAAATTTATATGTTATAAAAATTGGCTAGTCAATTTTGCCATAATGCCATTTCAAATTAAAAATTTACAGTATTTCTATTCTTATCCACCGCGAAAATCAGAAAACATAACGAAATTAAACGACGCACAATGAATCTACGTGACACGGGCTGCTTCTTGACGTATATAAAATCGTTATAAAATATTTTTGTATTTAAAAAACTGCTGAATGAAGTTAAAATTCATAACTACAGCATTTTTAAAATACAAAAATATTTGTTAAAGGATATTTATATACGTCGAGCAGTAGCCCGCGAAATGTTGTTCACTGGTTTTCGCAGTGGATCGAAACGAAAACATGCTAATTTTTGCTTTCAAATGCTTTTATGGGCAATCAGGCTGAACTTAATATTTTACAAGGAAATATGCTCATAAGTAACGTCCACAATATTAGCGCTATTTCTTACAAATATAAAATTGTTCCTCTCTTGAACACCATGAAATCCTCGCATTGAGTAAACGTTTCACTAAAATACTTCCACGTATGTTTATTTAGTTAAGTAGTTTGATATTAAATACAACATGTAAGCAAAAATTCACTTCAATTATGTTATGATATTTCAAACAAAAAAATATTTCGAGCAAGTCTTTAATGTCCTAAAAAATTTTGTGTGTTACACGCACGGTCTATTTTGAGACGTAACTTATTTCAATTCATTGTATTAGATAAACATTTACAATTATGTATGACAGTTTTGACTAGTTTATCATCGAGACTGCCGACCATATTTCAAAATTTTGTTTATCATGTAACTCTGTGACTTTACATTCGTTCCAATGATATTCTAAAAATCACACCTCGTAGCTTGAACTTTAAACCCACAAGTTTTCATGGAATATAACTCTACGTTTTAGCATTATTTTGAATATAGCAGTGCGATTTCATTCACAGTGCTTCAAGGTTATAAATTTAAGTGTTTAGTGATAAACACCATTATGGCTCCGGGCGCTAAAGGTAGCTGTAAGTGTTCTTGTCTTAAGTGAAGTGTTATATCCGTTTGTCTATCTATCCTCAACTAAACACTAAGCAAGTTATAACACATAATCATAAATAAATAGTTTATACGATATTATGATTAAATTTAGAATTAGTTCTGTGTTCGGTATTCAAGTACAACTTGAGGCTCAAATACGCATTATAATATTATTTTATCAGGCAAGCTACAATAAAGTGTTAATAATAATGTACATAAACTTTTTCTGCTTAAAGCTTGGCTAAAATAAAGGAAACCCCAATTTATTTGAACGAACAGAAGTGAGAGGGCAGTATCAATTTTAGTAATAAATATTTACATAAAATGGAAAAATGTTATAATAGTTTATGTGCTTATTTAAAGTTCCCATAGTCTTTAGGCATTAATCGTTTATGACCTCGACTGTAACACTATTTTGGATGAACTTGTACATAAAATTTGCGTGCCGTTCGTGACAAAAGCGTTTAGCGTCATGCGAAATATGCCAATACGTCAAATACTACAGATTACAAAGCTTTATAATTCGCATTATTTGCACGATCAAAATTGTCTACTCATCTCCAATACAAACATGCCGAAATCAAACATACAATATTCCAGCAAACAACCAAACAAAAGAAGCAGATGCTATAAACAGTTGCATTATTGTTGTGTAAACACATAATTAAAGTGCATATACATTAATCTAGTTTAATTTTTGATCAAAAATGGTTGTTGGTAACACGTATTTTAACTGAAAGTTATATTAGGCTTTACAATAAGAAGCTAGAACGTAAAATAATTTTAAAAAGTTACTACCTGTTTTTATGTTCCCTCTTCGAATGGAACAGTATGGTTTGAACATTGATGCAGCAAATTTGATAGGTGTACCAGGATAAGGGAACTAAATCGATTTTTCTAATGCATTTAAGTTTATAATTTTTAATAATTTGTGTGAGAAATATTAAAATATTTTGTCATACTGGATTAAAAATATTATATGAAACTTATAAAGGGCCACTTTAAATAACATTATAAAATTTGTCAAAAATTATATATGTGCATTCTGCTAACGTATCAAAATTGCTGGATCAAATCAGTGGTCTGACTTTTAGGTTATTAAAACAGTGATGTCACCTCCATTTACTCCAAAAAAAATTCATTTCCGTGTTAATCTTATACGGTTTTCATGTTTTTGTACTGTGGCATTCAAATGAAAAGTTAAAAAAAAACATCGGGACATTACTCAAGGAATACCAAAAAAGGTACAAGCAATGAACAAAATATACGTTCAAAAATACAAATTTACTTGACTTTTTATGTAAATTGTGAAACACAGTACAGTACACTAAAGGAAAAAAAGTGAAGGTATTTGTTGAAATATGTTTATTGTAAAAAGTAAAATTTATTGGTAACAATGACTTAACGTAATTCTGGAGGTTATGAGTGAGTTATAGAAAATTAATGTGTACCAATGTGTTTGTATTAGGCTTTCAGGCAAATATTCTTGTTTACTATAAGCATTAAAAATGAAATATTTTGTCAATTGTATAACAAGGTAACAAATTAAATGTTATTCAAAAAGTTATGTTTTACACTGAAAATAATAAAGTTTAGCTTCTTGATTATCAACAAAAACTAATTATGCTATTATGCAATTTGCAGACCAAATATTCTATTTTCGAACTATGACTTACAAAATATGATTCATTATTCAACGATTAAATGTGTAATTTTAAGCTGTGCAATGTGCATAGTGAAAAACAATAACAAAATTGCATTGCAAAAGCCTTTGGTTTACCTTATAAATCCATGTGAAACTTTAGAAAATCATTTTGTAACTAGCACTATTAACAGTTAATATTTATTATCATTACGTGGGAAAAAATACAAAAAATATATATTAAACATTGTGTACGAACATTATTATACTCACACCGATACTATTAAAATTTTTTAGATTCAAATAACTTGTAAGAAATAAATTCTTAAATGACGATTATAGTTTAGAAGTGGCGTTTGATCACAAAGCATGTGTGTATGTAGAAAATCAAGTCATGCATAAATGTATACAGATAGAGAGATAGGCATTACGGTAGAAGAATTCCCCATTGTCTGGTAGAAATTCTTAATAATATATGTGCATTAATTGTAGAAGTAAAATTGATTTGCAACTAAATTTAAGCTTCACAGATATACATCTAAAAGGAAAACTAACTATCTCTGATCGTTTCTAAGGTATTGCAATAATATAATGCAATTTTCTATAAATAAAACCAATTGCACCTAGAAATTATATAAGTAAATCAATACCCTACTAGTAATATTACTTCTTAAATTATCATATGCATATTATGTTCGACGTATATGTCAATACAAATATAATAATTACATACAATCATTCTATTTAAGATCTGAAAGACAGTTTTAATAAGCTGTAACTGCTTAAGAAGTGGCTAATATTATCTATTAGCAGGTGCAGATAAATAATGTATCCTAAGAGAAATATTACAGCGCACAAGTGCTGGCATAACAAAAAGTATTATTAAGTTAAATATTTCAGTTAATTTTCAAAATTATTGCAATTAAAAATAATAACGTCGTTTTATTTCAATAAAGTTTTCTAAGTGTTCTTTTGAAAATTAAAATATGTAGTCTAATAATATTCATCAACTACAATACCTAAGCAAGTATTTACGAAACATACAAAATTAATAAATACCAATTACATTGTAAATATCGTCTTTTCAACACAAAATTCATAAATAGTTTACAAAACAAGTTTCGTTATTGTTTTTTAAACAGGGCAAACGGAAGTGGTTAACTTCTTGAATGCGTATATTTAGTGTTCTGAGGATTGCATTCGTTTCATTGGTTCATTTGGGACAATATTAACGTACGTGAAGGAAACGGCTTTTCGGAATATCGAAGCCCGTTGTTATATGTCTGTGTGTAAGTAGACGTCGTTAACTGTATGTGGCTGTAGTAAAAATTACCGTAGAAACAAACTATTCAGAAAAATAATCAGCAAAGTTTGTAACAAACACGCTGTATAACTTTTGTTAGCGGTCTTAGACTGAGCATAATATTAAGGATGATCCAAATAAATAATTTCCGTTAGATGCTGATAAGTGTCAGCGATTTATATTAATTATGCTGGTCGCAGCTGAGATGTATCTACTGGTTCCCAGACAAAAATGCTGCCTCACATAAATAATGTAGCCACGCATTGCGGGTCTAGAAGCGGACTTGGTTTAAGCAAAATCTTTTGACTGTAAACCTACTAAAACTTTAACGCCGCAGAGAAAGTAAATACAGTTGGTATACTGTAGCACTAGTTAAATAAATAAATATATATTTCAATTGTTATGTAACATTACGATAGGTATAACAATTTGAAAATTTGTAATAATGTGTCGATTAAGACCTCGCTCTTTAGTTTTGCAGTTGTTTCGAAAATATGGTTTTAACGCAAATTATTACATATATCAAAAATTTATTCTGGCAGTTTTAACACTTATATATCATCGCGCGTATCGGAATTTTTCTGTTGCAATACACCAAACGGATTTTTAGATGTTTTCCCCTGAAATAGCATATATTTTGTTGTCAAAATAAGCCAAAATTAAGTAAAATACATTTTTGCTAGCAAACGGTATATTATTTTAAAAAAACGCTCTGGCAAAATTGTGTATTTAATGACTGTACACAGTTTCAATTTTTTCAAAGCATTTGGTTATAAAATATTCAAGTCAGTTGCAATTGTTTGAAATAAATGAAAGATAATGGCCGTAATGTCATACTGGCACAGTCAGTTCGTAATAATTTCACTTTTCCTACACATAACATTTAAAACACTTTATGTTACTTTAAGTTATTTAATTTCTGACCTTTTTTACAACGGTGTTAAAACAATTCGCGATTTTTTCTAGTTCATTTCCTACCATGCTAACAATTATTTATTCTCTTTAATCTCCTGAGAGCCTGCAGTCTAAAACATTATACAAATAATGCAGCCTAATTATTTTGGAATAGGACATCCAAAAATAGTCTAATGCATCATTTTGTTCCTCGACGTACATATCTTCCCTTTCCTTTTTCTATGTTAATATAAATGCGTTTTGGGACGATATGTGAACCTTATTTTATAGAAGCACGAAACTACTACGTCGTAGTGAATACAGAATTGCGAAGTTATAAAACGTATTTACATATGTTTTAGCTTTATTAAATAGACACACATCTGTCATACATAGGTATTTATTCAACTATATAGTAATGTAAGTAAAAAAAACAACTGTTTTAAACAAAAATTGTGCTTGATAATTTAAACGTTACATTATGTAAACAACCAAATACATTATATTTTGCATTACTTACTATTACCATTTAATGCATTACCATTTAACGCGTAACAATTTAAGCATTACTTTTGTTATAAAAATCCCAATCGATATAGATTTCTAGCCTATCGTAACTGCCGCAACGGTGTTAAGGTTTTCTTAAAAGTCAATTTATAATGTCTATGCACATAAACACTTGCTGTGGAGTGAAGACTCGACTTTGCTTTGTGTAAAATCTATACACGATAGTTTTCTTGCTTTTAATAAATTAATTTCTCATTTACTAGTATAATTTCAATGAGTCAGTAAAGTTTGTTTCATTTTATTCTACTTATTGTCTACCAGTCAAAAACTATAAAAAAACTATTGGCTTCCATTCAGCATAGTAACACTTTTAACGCTCAATAACTTTGCTTACCATAACGTAAAATTATTTCGTGAAAATATATTTTTTTTTCACAGGAAAATAACATATTACACAAGTAATATGATTTAAACATAAAACGTGAAAAGTCAAAAATGATTTTATTGAATCGTCACGATTTGCAAAGAAAAAATTCATAACAAATTGCAACGAAATTAATTAAATTCGGTTATTTCATAATTTCCTTATGAGCCAATATTGTGTTTATATCGAATGCATAAGATGGTAACGATTTGTTCGGAATAACAGTTCATATTATTTAATACTGTAACACTGGTCTTGTTAATAACGTCAAATATGAAAACTATCAGCGTTAATAAATCGATTAATTTACTATCATTATAGTTTGATTTCACCATAGAAAACGATGAACATTAAAATAATATATTACAACACTTACTTGAAATCACTTTTAAAATTTTGTCAAATTCACAATGTCACTTAAAACTAATCATTTTAAAAATTAATATAACATACGATTAATAGGTATATAAGTACTTTCTCACATTGGTGTATATTAAACAAAGCCAAATTATTTGTGAAGATAACTTTTAACTGTTAATGGTTATGTACTCATCACCAGCTGTTACATTCAGCTATTAACAGTGTTCTATAAATGCAATTTTCTTTTTCCTCGATGACTCGTCGATCACGCCAATTCAGAACAAATGAAAATTACTTTTGTTTTACTGGTAATTACTGGATAATACCTTAATGAATTACTGAACCCCTTGTTTATTCTCGTAATTAATGAAATGTTCATATGCTCAAAAATTTTAAGATGGTGGCATATTAATGTCACAAGACGTTCTCATTTATATTATCGTTGTGAATTCGTTAAGATTGTTTGACTGGAAACTGTAATATTTTCTTTAAATAAACAAGAGCTATAAAAATCCTGGCGGTGAATCGTAACACTGCAAATAACATTGACCTGCATTACAAATTAAACTGTCAATAATTTAAAGAACAGGAAATGACGTTGATTGAAAATTGGAAAACGATGCAGTTGTGAATTATAATAAAGGGTACGGAGTGAACTCTATGTAGGAGCATGCACAGATGGGCTGGGAAGCATAATTAATGTAACGATATTTAAGCGAGAGATATAAAATACTCGAAATAATGTAATTTCTTTTGGGAAATGATGTATTTGTAATACAATAAGAAACTTTAAATAATATTGTCGTAATATTTAAACCCCATTCGTTACATGTACAGCAGAAATATTTCGGCTCATAAATTTTGCAACCGGTGCGGTACTCAATAAGAAAGTTATTACAAATAATTTTATATGAATCCCATTTGTTATTGCAGTGCGTTTTAGTTGCATGTGATTATCACTTGAAGGAGACGGACAGATTCGTTTAGATTACTAAAAATGTCATGTTCCATAATAATTTTATGTTACCCAGAATAATTTTATATTCCAAAATATCGTGAACAATTTATACACAACTGTTTTCCGTGAACACATACGTAAAACATAAATTAACTGATAATAAAATAAGAGCGAATTGAAACGCTGATACAAAAGTAAATCTGGTAAACAAATAAATGGATCAGTAATAACTCTGCCTGTATAAGGAAGCGAATGTATTTCAATGCCAGATGTCACAATTTAAAACATATTATCTCTTTATTTTTATTGTCATAGTTGTATCGTCATTGTGATGCGTAAACAACTGTCTTATCTTTCTTGTATTCCCAAACGGTATTTAAATTCATACCTTTCCAGATAATTAGGAATAATATACACATTTCGGACATAGTTTATGTGGTCGCGTATATAAAATAATATTTGAGACTGAATTACTCTTTCAGGTATAATTCAATGTATTTAATAATATTTGGTTAGTTACTGACAGGTATATTTAATATTTGTTATAATTCGAGCAGATTGTGATTCACTTAAAGCAATTTTTTGATTTCTGTGGAAATTTTCCTAACAGTTAAAACGAAAAGAGAAATAGAGCATACGGCAGATTTTAAAATACTTCACGTCAGATTTAACATTCGCTGAAACAATAAATACTGTATCGTATTTTATACCATAGTTATTCATGACCTATTAAATTTTCAAAGAATTTTTATGTAATGATTTTTCTTACGTTGCATAACATAGTTAATAACCGAAATACATTCAATTTAATTAGTCCGAATACAGCGCGATTAACATTACAGCATATACAAGGCTACTGTATTAAGAACTAGTCCCGTCATTTTCTAAATTTATAATCAAAAGAACGCATTAATTTATTCTAAGTACACACTGTATTGTCAACACAGACTTCGGTTTTTTTTTTTTTTTGTAATTTTTCCATTTGTTATAACATGAGTTTACTATAATTTTATATGCCTTATTTAACAATTATTCAGTTAATTTTAGAAGTTATTATTGAGTGGTCGCTGATTTTATTGTTTTTTGACTAACCACCATTTATGTTATACAGTTGTGAGTTTAGGCAGAATATTCGTAACAATTAATAAGCAATACCCCATTAAATACGATAATTTACAAGACCGTATTTTCACATTACAGTTATTATTCTTAAGACTGAGTGTAGGATATTTTATATCGTTTATTGCTGTTATCCGTTCTGAAAATTTCCAAAATTATTTACGACTGCTGATAGATATTTTGCCAGATACTTAGGCCCTATTTTGGAAATGTTATTTCTTTATGGAAACTACTTAACAGTAAGAATTTTATTACACTATGTCTGTTGCACAAAACCACATGACCATGTCTTCTAGTGACATATTATCTTATGGTCTTCATTAAAACCACAGAATCGATATTATTAACGCCTGTAAATTTTAGCGTCAGGTCAACGTTTATTAGAAGTTTTTCTATCAATAATTATAATTCCTGCAGATACGTTCGCAATTAAAGATGTCATAAAACTATTCATTTACGTTAAACACTAAGGTATAAATAAATGTAACGCAATCATTGACGAGTAATTTGTACGGTTTTATGTTATGCCAGCCCTTTGTGATCCGAATACTGCCAACACAACTTCTGAGCCCAAACACTAAAAAGCCAGCCCGAGGAAGTGACATCATTATTTCAGTAATGTATCCAAGAGACAGAGAGAAGTATAGGAAAGTGTGGAAAGAGAGCCGAAGAGGAAGCGATACAGAAGAGAATGCAAACGAGAGCCAAGAAGATCTGCGGAACTTACGTTCTCGTCGAAGATATCTCCGGAATCGACCACCACGTGCCCACAATCAACACCAGAGGTGGCAGTCGATAGGCTACTTACATCTTCGTCGTGGTCGAACGCGTTGAAGACGTCGTAGGGAAGGCAGGACAGCAAGTCGATAATGAACCACGACTTGAGATAGTTCATGCGAATGACTTTGGGGTCGGAGACCACCTCGCCGCCAGGGCCGACGAACGTCGTGTGGAAGTTGAGCACGATGTCGATGAAGAATATGACGTCGACGATGGAGTCGACGACGAGCAGCGAGACGTCCTCGGACGTTTTGTTCTTGAAGGCGACGTTGTAAGGAACCATGATGGCGGTGTAGAAGGTGAGGCACAAGATGATCCAGTCCCAGATGGCCTTGAAGGCGCAGTAGTGCAGCAGGATGTGTGGCGGTGTTTTGGGAGCCTCCTGTCGGTACTGCGGCAGTATGTCCGAGTTGAGACTCATCATCTGCAACACAAATGCACACCCGACAATATCCCTCTGTCAACACCTGCAGCTCACAATGCTCTTTGTACTGTGCCACAGCTACCAGCTTGTGTGTGCCTGACGATGTTGTTGTGATCAGCGTCAGTACATTACACTCCAAACATGGTCAAACGTGTTTATATTAAACTTATAATGCAAATCTTGCTGCTGATCTTAAGGCGTTTAATTTCTCGTCGACTATATCTTCAAAAATACTATTATTTGTTTCTCCGAGACGAAACGGAACCACGGATACAACCAATTTCATATTTTTCGATTAGTTATAATAGTTCAGTTATTTATATGAGTGACAAATTTTGACTAAATGCATCATACCCACATCCTCATAAGTATGTATGCCCGCCGCGCTAAGGAGTTAGTAATGTGTCATTGTTATATAACCATATTAATTATTTATAATCTTCGTACTTATAATGTTTCATTTAAAAGTACGTCAGAAAGCAAACCTTAACATTTACAAAGATGTCAGATTTATGTTATTATGTCGCGAGGAAACGCATAAGGCGTCGAACTAACCTTCTGAATATTTACTCGGAAGGCCAGAAATATTTCTACTGCCTTCACGCAGCAGTTAGTAATTTTAATGTGAATTCAAAGCTGTTTGATCTGAACGTGGACAGTTTGTCGGAGTCTATTTCCTTACAAGTATATTTGTATATATAGGAAGAGGCACAAATGTAATATTTTTCAGTACTTCTTAACATTTGCCAAATATGTCAAAAAATTAACATACTATTGTTAAGAAAAGTTTAAAAATTATAGGATTAAATTTAAAGCACAATCACTAAAATACGAGTCATATTATTAACAACGTTTACTTTCCATGGCTATCTTAATATCGCTATAATGATTTAGCATACGCCGCTACAGTTTGGGTATGAGAGTCGATTATATTTAATTTTAAAGCGTAAGCAAGGGTTTAGTACTAGATTTCTCGTTCACTACAAATTGGGAGTTTCCCCAGTGATATATATTGACAAAAACACGAATTACCTACATTTTTAAAACTGCGTGCAAGTAATTTAGCATAGCGCAATACATTTCAATACCAAACTTAGAAATAGTAAGGAGTCGCAGATGCCTTTCTTTACAGACAAATTAGGGTATTGTATAATATACGATTAAAGTTAACCTTGAGTATATGTTAAACTACGCGTGAAGCAGGCATCCGTGTATTGATAAAGGATGTCGCTAAAAATAATGATGAAAATGAACCCTTTTACAAAGTGCAAACCCATGTACTTTGACATACGTAAATAAGCAATGCCTAACATAGCATAAGAAATACATGTATGTAAAAATACGTGTAAGAACACAGTACCTGAAATCTAACCTTTACAGCCAAAATCAAACATAGTTCGCACGATCAAATAACACTAAACGACTTCGTAAAAATAATGCTTCGTAGTAATAAAAAGGGATTAATTTCAAGATTTTTTTTATTTTCATGTTCTTTGCGTGTTTATAAATTTATACCAATAGCGTTTCCAAAATTATTACATCCTCCCCCTCCTTGAGCAGTGTAATTTCCTAACCCGCCTGATCAAACAACGCGATATTAGCTGTCACTGCTCTCATTCACTAAATACTGCAGGCATAAAGACGGACGAGCACTTCGTCCTTAAATCACTTATTTAGTCTTGGTGGAAGGTGAACTAAGATGAACAGCAGGGCAGCCACATGTGTGTATAATC
Source organism: Medauroidea extradentata (assembly GCA_003012365.1). Taxonomy (NCBI): domain Eukaryota; kingdom Metazoa; phylum Arthropoda; class Insecta; order Phasmatodea; family Phasmatidae; genus Medauroidea; species Medauroidea extradentata. Next base: position 76,858 of record PNEQ01041398.1, read on the forward strand.
AAACATATCCCGATAAGTGAGCATCGTGCATCAACCAAGAATCGGCAGCATGACATGTTGTCTGTTCACTAAATTTAGCCTTACTATTCATTCGAGCTTCACACTGAAACCTTGGCTCATATGGTGTTAAAAAATAGGTATAAATTTTGTTTATTACGGCGTTCTGAATAATTATATGGTATAAAGAGTCAATTTAACTCCACTGTGAAAAATTTACACACAAATAATGAGTCGTAGCTTTACTCGTCGGATGAGGGTAACCTATGTACGCAGTGTCTTAACTTTCACTCATCGAATATCTTGCTTTGGTAAATCCGTTTATCAATTCTACGTTTTCTAACATTAGTACTTTGCATAATATATAATTAACTATCATTTTCCCTCTCTTAACTGAAGCGTTTCTACAGACCTTATTGTTTAAAATGGACAATGAGTGCTATGTATTAATATTTCACTTTACTTCTCAAGACGTGTATACACATTTTCCGTTGGCATATTGTTCGTTGCTGCCTGTAATCTGTTTCGTCATTACATTATTATTAAATGTGTTATTTCATCTTATCGTATTCACTTGTTTTACATAATCATAAAACAAGTTTACGTGACAGTTATTTTTTCGCAAATATTTCTTGGGTTAGAACTGAACCTATTAGTGAAGTACAGAGGTTATCCGGTTATTTTCACATTTTTGCCGCAATATGACAATGTTCTCAGAAAAAATATTTTGTTTGTAGAACAGTTCGTTCGGTTTTATTATCAATTCGGTTGTGCTGAAAAATTACATGATTTTGCAGCTCTCTGTATAAACAAAATCAATTTTGATGCTATTACAAAATTGCGGTGAACATACAAAGTTGGTAATACTATTTTTTATTCGCCATGTAATACGATACACAGACTATGTTATTTTTCTTGCATATAAGGTACTTGACCACAATACGTATTTAGGAATAATTTATTATATTGCAGTACCCATATTAAAATATAATTTGGGCGATGTAATTTCTGAATTGATGGTACGTACAGTATTTGTGTCCTTCGTCACATCAAATTTTTAATACATAAAGCAACACGATTACTAGGAATTCACCGAAAAATCGTAACCTCCGAAAAATCTTGCAGTTTGATAAAGGAAAAGTAATTTTTTTGTAATTGAAAATACTTATATATTATAAATGACTGCGAAACACACAGACGCAGCTACTCGCAGCTGCTTCCTGCAACCAGTGTGTGATATGGAGGTGTCACAGACATGGCAAGTATCGGTGATTTATTCAATGGTTTTGATTAATGCCCACATTTACTACGTCCCCCTCGATAGAAAATAAGACAGTGTTATAAACCTTGTTACTTATTTAACTCAACTTGCGATAAGTTTTCCTTTCCGTTGTTAAAAAATCAGAGTGTTTGGAAGTTAACATAATATTGTGTTCCTATGATACTAACGCAAACTTTTATGGTGTACTCCGTAATGAGAATTGGGTAAATATTTCAACACTACTGAACGGATACTGTTAAAAGTGGAAAGTTTTTGTAAAATGTAGGTATTAATGGCGTGAATGTAACTATACTCGCCGTAAAGTAAGGTGATATTTTTAGAAACGAATCTTTGAAAAACAAATCACTGAAAATAATTCCGTTATTACTATACAACTATGTAAGCAAATGAAAAAGCTATTCGGTGTGACAAATAAACCAATTTATTTTTATTGTTACGTGTCTCCGAGTAAGAAAATTGTTCGTAATAATTATTTTAAAAATGAGTTAAACACATCAGTTATACGGTAGTTGGAGGATGGTTGGGTTGTAATTGTTGTCGTAGAAATAGTTATTTTGTGTGTTCTTAACAGTGGCTAAAATATTGAAAATCGTTAACTGGAATATGTACATAATGTATTAATTTTCAGGAAATGAAATGTATATTTACATTTAGTATATATTATAATATTTTAGATGTGACGTAGTTAGTGAATGAACAATATACGTCTGCTTGCAGTGCAGCTGTCAGCCTGGCAATGTTATTGTTGAAGTTTGGCGGAAGAATACATAGCTAGATAGTTGGTGTGAAAACAGATGGCAGCTAGAAGCAGGTCGTCCAGAAAGTATGTATTTACCGCAATGGCAGGTATGCTTGTGGATCACAGGCGTATGTATGTGTGTGTATATGTGTGTGTATATATATACATACATCAAAGTAGATGTAGAGTGACTCACGTGTGCCAGGTGGGACTGTTTGGTGGTGTCCTTGATGTTGGGCAGGTGGGACACCAGGACGGAGCGACTCCTTGTCACGGAGCGGGCCAGCTTGGCGAACTTGCTCAGTCCTGCAAACACAGCACAACTAACTTTACCTGCACCGGTGCTATTACACATGAACCATCCCATGCATTGTTCCGATACCTTGTGTATACGTATTTGTCGTGGATAACGGAACAGCTCTCGTTAAAAAAAAATCAAGGAAATTAAAGTTTACGTTAGATGTAGTGAACAATTATGAATTATATTATTTAACGGAAATATGAGAAAGTATGCTGCAAGTCCATGAACAAATGCATTAAGAGTACACCACGCAAAACCTGGGCTAATTTGGAGACGGAAATACTTGTGGCGAAATGTTGCACTGCGACATTTTATCTGCACAATATGGCAACACAGCACTGTAGTTAGTACACCTCTTGCGCGCCACAGAAATCTAACTTATCTTAATACTACTGTTCTGACCTGCATATTATAGGCACAAGTTCAAATCCCGAGCAGTACCACATATGTCTACATTTACTTGATGTAAATTATATAAAATAATTCCTTGAGAAGGAATGCAAGGGGGGACTTTCACCGTGCAGTGTTGCAACATTGTGCGAGTAAAATGTCATCGTACAATATTTTTAAATTAACATTTTCGTCTTCAATTTAGCCCACGATTTACGTGATATGCTTACCAAGTGTTTGTTTCCGGACACTGTGTGTGGGTGTACGTGTGTTGTTTTTTATAAATATGTTTGTATGTGTGTCTTTCCATGTGACTTAGGGAAATCCACACTTCAACGCCGAAAATTTAACAAAAACCGTATCAATAAGAATAATAATATTTCTAAACAAAACTGTACAACAAAATCAAGAAAGACTGCTTCGAACAAAATGATATTGCCGGTCATCCAATGTGAACCTAACAAGTTGGGACAAAGGTAAAATGGTGGACTCGCATTCGGGAAGTCCCGGATTTGATCCTCTCTGTCTTGTCAGTTTTCCATTGTTCCGCGAAATCGTTCGAAACAAATGCAGGAATAAATATATATTGTATTGGGAACGTTCTCAGGGGCCAGAGTACAGCTACACCGGAATGCAGACTTACAACTGGGTGCATGTAGGCATCTGATTGCCCGGAGGAGGGAATAAGGCCTTAGAGTGGAGATACACCGCCATGATAAGGGCGGGGGGAAATGGGAGTTACCATATAAAACCCACCGCCCTGGATTGTCGTTCCGCAAGATAACCCCCGCGTACAAAAACCCGAACACCGACCGCACCAGGGCTCGAACACGGATCACATTAGTGGGAGGCAAGAGCGCTAGCCACTGTGCCAACTGCGGAACACTGTAATCGATCCTTGACAAGGACATAGCCAATCTCTGTCCCAACTCGTGCCTTTTTGTCAGGTTGTATGTCACCGTGACCTCGCTGTAGACGAGGAGTGAAGCCTTCTTACCTTACATTACAAACTATCACCCGCTACACTCATGTGATACTGTTAGGTATTCTTTCCAAAGACCTACAAACAATGAAGTGTGAGCAATAAGATAAGTTGACAATTCATAATGGCGCAGGATATGCAACTGACTATGAACGTATTTGTTATAAGCAGAGACCTGAAAAATTCGCGACATTCCAACAACTATACGTCTGTATCACGTTCACAGTTGGCCGTTGACTTACTGGATACTTCCTGGAAGTAGTAGAGCCAGTAACAATATTGTACCCGGATACCAGTCCATTTCAGTGTCAGCGAGCAGGTAACAAACAGATGCTGTCTGCACGATTTCACATATATTCTTGTAAGTTATAGCCTACAGGTCAGTGAACCCGCAAATTTTTCCGATCTCTAGTTATAAATTATATCTTATAACTTACGCAAGTGTTACATTTTAATATGTCGTAAAAATGCAGTAGGAATGCGGCCTTTACGTATATGGTTACTTACGTAATAAACACATTTATACGCGATTCGGAATAAAGCGAGCACTCAAAAAAGCGCCCAGATTAATTTCTATTTTCTGCCAGTTTATATCTTTCCGCCGAACGTAAACATATAAATTGCAGCGTGCATGTATTTTCATAGGGTCGTACAATGTTTACGACTGCATTAAACTGCTCCGATAAATTTTAGATACCTTAAATGCACGGGGGCTGAATCAATGATATAGTACATAGTAATCTGAGTTATAAATACCTGCGAGTTAACGTCTCATAATACTGGTTTCTGTCCATCGAATAATTGATACAACACGCACTATTGCAGTTACGAATCTCGTAAATGAGGGAATATTTTATTTGAATTCGTAACTCAAAACTGCCACCAAAAACACACATGACACACGCAATTTTAGAATTCAAATTTCGTTCAGTTCTACTGCCACGAACAACGACGCACTTAACAAAAACAATAAATAACGGATTTTCTTAATATTTGAAATAAAAAGTATGTTGTTTCTAGGCTGGCAAACGTAAAAAATAATTTACAGAATACCGATGGTTTCACATCATTTAGCAATGATATTCATAGTCTTTTCCAATACTTTTGAATGCGTACATACGCACAACGAACAAACCCACGCAAATGATTCAACTTAGAGAAGCGGCGAAAAAACGGCGAAAACCTAACTTAGATGCCACCTGTCGGTGGAATTTTGAACTGTTTGAAGAGCAGAGCCAGCGATAACGAGAGATGGCCTGAGCCCGGCGATAGCGTCACATTCTTCTGGCGCCAAGTAAGTATATTATACTGTAAGTAGAAACGTCATTAAGATCATAAATAAATATTTTGAAGTATATTAAATACAGAGAGGTCGATTTCATCTTATGATCTTTCACTAATGTTGAAATCAAATAGGAAACTACACGGAATTACATGCAATGAATCGCTACCAACCATACAAGCAGTAAAGTAACTCTTGTTAATGGCGACTTTATGCAGTAACGGCTAGTATTTTTTTTCAAACGTTAAATCTTGTTTCCTTGCTTTATCCCTAATGACAAATATATTTCTTCAGCCTACCGTTAATTGACGAAAACGTTGTGTGCACCGTAGATACAGTAGTCCAAATAAAAATTAAATTGTATATATTTGACATTTTTAAATTGCACATTGATAATCTGGAGTGCTAACTTTTAAAAATCAACACATTAAAAGTTTTTCGTAGGTAATGTTCTATGTTCTAAGCGTTATTGATGTAAGCATAGGTACTAAACGCATAAATTAAATACCAATGTAATTTTTTACTTTGAAATATCAAGTAACACTTTTTAGCACTTAATGCTGCAACGATACATTTGTCGCAATGTGACAAAAATTAAGCGTCTTCACAGCATGACGAATCATAATGAAGCTTGCTGTAGTGAAGCACAGTAATAAGTAGGGTAGCCTTCATGTTGGAAGTTCGGAAGAGTTTTTCTACTGCTTACGATAGAGCACCTACCATACTTGTTCACAACTGCTACTATATGTACGCAGATTGCTAGCAAAAAACTGATTTGCGACTTTAACAGTATTGTACTTGTTGTTTATAGTGAATGTCCACCATCTTTTTTTTTTTTTTTTTTTTTTTTTTTTTTTTTTTTTTTTTTTTTTTTTTTTTTTTTTTTTTTTTTTTTTTTTTTTTTTTTTTTTTTTTTTTTTTTTTTTTTTTTTTTTTTTTTTTTTTTTTTTTTTTAGCACAAACAGTGCGTTGCAACGAGAGGACTTTTTTTGTTACGTTACACAGGTCTCATTTCTCAATAAAACCATGTTCAAATGTTCGAAAATCCAGATGGGTAAAATAGTTGTATGCAATTAGAGGGTAGCCACCCCTATTATTTCCGTAAGGGCTGAAAATGTTTTTTTATCTCATTTGGTTTTTGGTATTTTGGGGAAATACGATTTTAAACTTTGATATTCAGAGACTCATTTTTCCCTTAATATTAAGTTTAGATGAAAATAGCTATATATAATTTTTGCTTGTTTTTTCATAAGGAGTCCCCTACCGGAGTTTGTCGGTGTTGTTTAATAACACTCTATGTGTGTGTATATATATATGTATGTGTGTGAATGTGTGCGTGAGGGTGTGCTGTTAATTAAATTATTTTACAAACATTGCGAGATGACTTCCGGTAAAAGTTAGGTACAATTTTACAGTGCTAATGTTGGCAGGAGCAAATATTAAGGGTAAAATCCTTGATTAAATATTGACTTTGAAAGAGCAACAGTTGTATGAAATGCAAAGGTATGGAGAAATAAGAATTGAATTATATGGTTCGGTTTAATTACATCATCAGCAATCTGTGATAACATACTTTAGTACTTCTTATCTTTAGTAGATAATGAAGTTGGTACAGTTATTTTGACAAAGAATTTTTATATCATTACAATTTTGACCTTTGAATGACACAATTTTTTGAATTTTTCCGCAATGAACTAAAATGATAATATTGTAGCACCACAATCAAGTGACGATAAAAATGTCGAGCCTTACTGGTAGGCAATACGCGATACACAAGAAAAGGAAACCTCATCTAATGAAGGTGAAAGTTATTTAAATAAATTATTATTATTATGTTGAGTACTTGGCAAGGACTATAATGAGAGAACGCACCGCCCTTGCTGTCGTCGGACTCGATGGGCTGCTTGAGTGCGGTGATGTCCCTGAACGTGAGCAGGAACAACACCACCAGGTCCCGCTCGTTCTTGATTGGTGCGATCTGCAGCAGCAGCCATAGTGGCGTCTCTGAAACATACAAGCACCCTATCTGTAGCCGCCACACTCAGTCAACACTGCCTTCAAACTTGCACTCCTCGACTTGCACAACACACACCCAGCATTTCTTCTCTCAGATCGTGTTGGTCTCCGCTTCTGAGATAACTACGTGTACTCTGAAAACCTGAAGACAGATGTAATAGCTAGCCAAACACGCATGTGGATACATCATCACCTCAACGCGCAATGCACTAAAATTATCTGCACTCTTCTAAATATTGACCCGTCTCTCTACGGCATAGCAGTGACATTTTCACTTTATATTTCGTAAACACATGTTGTCAATGCAGGTAAATGTCGTGAACTAGAAAATTTTTTGTTTAGTATTTATTATCATTAATCACTTAAAAATAATATTCGCCTTATAGGTTAAAGTTTTGAAATAATTAATTTGTGCCAGTTATAATTGGCCTATATATCGTTGGAATGTACTAAACCAAATATATTTTGCCTTTACCTGAAAACATGTTGCCATTAAAAAAGTTGTGGTAACCAAAATTTATATTCCTGTTTACCCCAAAATAATTTGGCAAGGGAGATCTCCTACACAAGTTTATTTAAGTTTACGATCTGTAAGTTATCGAAATCGGAAATATTTCATTAGGATATATTTAGAGCTATACTACAGAATCTGTAAAATTTTAAATACCAACTTGCAGTTGCACAGACGTGACTTTAACCTAAACGTCTTTAAAAAACAAATTTTTTTGTACAAGCGTATTTCAGATTTATCTCGTAAGGCCGATTATATATTATTAAATATTATTCTTGTTCACCTTATCATTTTAACTTAAATGAATTTCCTAGAACCGATACTGCCCATTTTCTTTCTTCAGTCTGGCAAAGAAAAATTGTTTAGCGAGATTCTGTCCCATATTTTTATTAATTGGATTATCTTAAACAGTGCAGTTTCGATCATCCAAAATTACTGTTTGATTTCGACAAAAACTGTTAGTTCGAGGACATATCTAAGCGTACCTCCATACCCAGTAATGAATCCTACATTACGGACGGTTTTCCTGAAATCGCTTCAGGCGAATCCTAGGATGGTTACTTAACAAAGGCCATAGCCGATTCCTCTCTCAACTCCTGTCACTGTACCAAGTTGTCACCGTCTATAATGACCTCGATGTCGACGAGACGCAAAATTCACTTATCTTATCCCCTACATTATGCCAAATGCAAAAATTTTGATGTACATTTTTATTAAATTCTCGAGTACATTGCAAACTGGAAGTAAGTTACACAAACGTACTGGAACAAGACTTTCTCTGAGAACATATATTTCTCCAGGAGCATTGTATTAGTATGAGTGATATGACTGAAAAAATGAAGACCACATCTGTTACGTAAACGGAATGACTATTCTGTTAATTCTGTTCTTACCTATAATTACCTTTTTTTTCAATATATTCGTTTGTATTTTTATCATTCTAACACAAAAACTCAGTTAAGCATTTAACATTATTTTACACTGAAAATATGCTTAGTATTATTGTAATGTACAACCATATTTATTTACAAAGTCAATGTCCTGGCAAATATTGTTTACTATTTAAGTAACGTGTCAGTAACAGCCACACAGACACACATATATACTTATGTTGAACATTTTATGAACAGTATTTATTTAAACGATTTCTTTACATAGAGCTGAATAGTGTGTTTAAAATTCAGAAATGAAGGTGCGTTATGATATTTTCTTGGGTTTCTCAAAGGAAAACTTTTAATGTCTCTTCATTCTTGCAATTTTCAGTCAGATCAGTTACCCTTCCGACGACTTGACACACTTCCCACTTGCCACCCTCCTAACTACCATTTACCTTAGCGTCACCTTCTTCCATTTCCCCACATTTCCCATCCATCATCCCGAGCAAGTGCAGTATATACACTAGTTTTCTAGCTCTGCTGTCAAATATTTATTACGGTGCCTTTGAGGTGCTGCGCTTACGTGGCCCTATTAATATCTCTTTTGTGAAATCATACGTATAAACTTTTAAGAAAAGAGTCAAAACGATTCCTTGTATAACGATGTTGAAATACTTTTCTTTTTTCATATCACTGAAAATCTATTGAATGCGTCCTTAGAACGTAGTTTACGTCAGACAGTAAATGCTAGGAATGCCAGTATTTCACGAGCTAATAAAACTCTAGAGCAACGCTTAATTGGCCTTAAATCGTGTAAAAGTTTGCAGGGTGTTTCAGTCTGTGAACTTAATCAAAGAAAGTAACTTAAAAATCCTCATGACAAATCTGCTTTAGCTGAACTGCAAAGATTACAAAACACATTACCGTAACTATTAAATGTATAGTATTCATCGTTTACAATGAAAATTACAATAATGATTATGTAGCTGCGTTCAGTGTATCGTTGCTAAGCAACATTTCCTGGAATAAATAGTTAAAGACTAGAAAAAAGTTCATTATATATAACGGCTGAACATATTTCCTCGAATCATAGCTAAAAACCATCTAGATCACATCAGCTTCCAAACAAAAAAAAAATCGCATCAAAATTGGTCCATTCGTTTAGGAGCTGCTATGCCACAAGCGAATCCTAGGATGGTCCCTTAACAAAGGCCATAGCCGATTTCTCTCTCAACTCCTGTCATTGTACCAAGTTGTGTCACCGTCTATAATGACCTCGATGTCGAAGAGACGCAAAATTCACTTACCTCATCCCCTACATTATGCCAAATGCAAACATTTTAATGTACATTCTTCTTAAATTCTCAAGTCCATTGCACGGATAAACAGATACACACACAGATACGTCAAACTTATAGCACTCCTCTTTTTGCGTCGGGGGTTAAAATACTATCTAGCAAAAATTTATTATTGTAGTAGTATAATGTACATAATTACTAGACACCAAATAAATGCAAGATATTTCTTAAATATTTTAACTACGTAATTGATAAATCTATGGAATAGAACTAATCACAAGTAAATAATTCCAGTTATTTGTTCACCTGAATTGATATAAGTAATATTACATACAGCAATAGTTTATAAGTACATTGACTTATATGAGAAAACCACAGGTATCGAAATAATATATTCAAATTCCGTAACAATACCAGTGGTAAGAAATGTTACAATGCTAATATTGTAAAAAATAGTAGTGTCGGCACAAATTTCATAAATATGAGATTCACCACACTTATATATTTCTGAAACAAAGGATCTTAGTAATAGTAATCACGAATACATGTAGTTTCAGTTACGTAAATATTAGGAATGCAACGTTGCTAGAATCGACATGTCATGTATATCTTCTGCAAGGTTTCAATATGAGCCTTTCATTGTAACAAGTAGTTTTCATATGTTAAAATATCAATATTCTCCACGATAGCAGGAAAGAAAAATACAACCCGTTATTGTTTCTTCTTGTAATAATATTATTACAGTTTCCAAAAAATAACAGACGTATTTTCAGTGCAAACGACGTTACGGAAGCATTTGAATATCTTTTGTGATGTAAAGTACACACGGATACCAGGAGTCCAGGACTTGGAGCCGATATGACCTCTGCTATTCTACAGACAGTGAGTTGTGGCCGACATTAAAACTTGCATCTCTAACGCATGACTCACTTCGAAATATTATGTCTTTAAAGTGTGATTCACTTATTATTTTTTTTAATAATAGGAATTTATAATGTAGGTAAACCGAATTTCGTTTAGTAATTGAAAATCTATAACCTACTTACACTTTATTTAAAATATAATAAGCTCATAAACTAAGATATTTTTTATATATTTCTTCCCTTCTTGCATAAATGTTAGTGTAATTAAATGTAGTTACTAAAGTGCAGTTAAATGGAAAAACAAAATGTCACACATATTTTAGAAATACGCTGTTCATAATTTAAAAAAAAAGAAAGACAAAATGTGTTTGAAATATATATTATCTTACATAATACCGTAACATGTTTTCCTAGCAATAAATGTTTGTGTCTCTTTAGCATAGTCTATGTATTTATACAAAAATTGTTTTTGAAAATATTATAATACTCTGGTTTATATTATAAAGTTTTATCTCCACAGAAAGAACTAATGTTTTGCTAAAAATTTTATGGTGTAAAGTTTTCCAAACTCATGAGCCAAATACTTGTTTAATTGTCACCATTCACAGAGAAAATTTTTGTTGAAAAACAAAATTCGTTTGAAACAACCAAACAGAATGTAGAACAATGCAAACAAATGTATGTTTTAATACTTCTAAATTATTTGCTTGAAATACTTTAGTTGACTCAACCAAATTACGCGGTACATGACACAATACAGATATTGTGAAATCAAACATTCGTCATGTGTTTGAGCAACCATTAAATTATACAAGCTTTAATGAATTTGTAATGAATAAGAAAATATTTTTTTTTGCACAACAACTTATATAAAAATAACATTTCCTGGTAAATATATAAAAAATTGCACTGATGCATACAGATTTCAAACCACAACCTTTAGTTTGTCGACCGTTCACTTCACCACTCGATCACCCCAACTCGCACGAGAGACGCACTCACGCACACACACACACATACATCTCAGACATTTAATTTCTGATAAACACATAGTTCTTATAATTTAGTTGAATTTCGCTGTGTTATTCTACGCAACCTTCACATAATTGTTAACAGAATATGTGATAGGTAGCATTAAATGCAAAACTAATATGAGACCCTGTGTACTGAGCATTTATGCCTTTAATTGTTTCAGTTATCTTCAGTCATTTTACCTAACGTACCTATGCAATAAGAGACCAAAATTAATCCTGTACAAATGTATAACATACCAATATTTAAAAAAGATTCGACGCGTTTTCTAAACCACCGCGTGTGTAGTAGATTCCTTTTTTCTTCGTTAGCTACAATTTAAGCTGTAAATGCGAATATGTACATTCGCCATTACAAGAACTACTTGAAACGACAAGTTTCGTCGCTTCCAACTAAATAGTTCCTTTGTTTCAATATCTACCTTGGTAATATATTATACCGAATCTGTAGGAGTAAATATGTTTGGTAGGTTCGGAAACAGCAGCTGGTGGTGGTGGTGCCATAGTGACTTAACCTCGATTAATAGTTAACCTCATTGAGATCATGTAAGCCAACTTGGATAATGTCACGACTGCCACCTCGGATGATATCACAGCCACCATTTTCGATTTCATCTTTAACTGGTGTCCATCCGCCATCTTGTGTCCATCCACCATCTTGTGTATATCAACTATCTTGTGTCCATCTGTCATATTGTGTCCACCCACCATCTTGTTTACCTACTACATTTCGACTGTCATTTGTTTATATCACATGGGGGCTGACAACTTGGTACTGGCACTTCGGGTTTGCTCGGGCACCCTCTGCAACCTTCGGCTCGACCTTCGGAAATCGCCCCCAAGGGCGCTGTTACTTGGTTCCCGAGTTGGCCACCAGAGACACTGCTGTCGTCACCATCTTGTAGTTCCCGAGTTTGGCAGATAAGGGCGCTGCTATCGCAAACATATTAGTTTTCGAGTTGGTCACCAGTTAATCGACTTGGTCGATATGATGCACTCGTTAGATTAATCGATTATTTGATTCTTGTGTCTCCTACTGAGCAGTAATGAATGCGAGGGTCACCAGCCGTGCAGCTTAGGCGGAAATATCGCATTTGTAATTACTTTTTTAAAGTGTGTAACTTAAAAAATCCTTTGGGAGTGCGAAGCTTCGAACTGCCGAACGATTGACGCCTTTAGCCATTCGGCTACCAATGTATGGACCCGCATAGTGATTTACATGTTGCATTCATTAAAACCATTACTTTATCACTCATCATAATTACGAATTAAAGTTCCATATAGAGCTTATCATTAGTAAGGAATATTGGAAATTAGTGATTTTTCCTAATGGACATTGGAAATTATAAATGACTGATGATTACATATTGAAAGTACTTATTTATCGGATGTGCTCTGCAAACTTCGGCTCGCCAACACTCGGTTCCTGGAGTTACGACTCATCTTCAAAGCAGGCAGATGACTCCGAGGGTTAGGATTCACCCTGTATTCAGAAAGCGGGCTACAGCAAATTTATTAGCAACCTTATTGTCGGAACAATCCATTTTTTCCAGTGTAAAATCGTTTAATTATTTCAGAGATGATATGAGATTTAGTGAAGGCTGTGATAGTGATATGAGTATGGAGCAACGGCGGGAAGAAATGTTGGGCGAAATCGAGGTAACGTGTTGTTAGAACGCGGGAATAGGTGGCAACCATGCATGAAATATAATCCCGAATCGTGAACGTTGTTGGTGAGGTGGTCTTGTTATTTATATTACTGGTGCAAGCCAAGTAGGTCATTTCAAATAACCATGTTATGGAGGATGATTATCTATTGATTTACTAGTGTTAACTATTCTCTAAAATAGCATTAACTTTGAATAATATCTTGAGAAATTGCGTTTGTCAACAAACCAAATTCTTTTGTAAATTATGAAAGATTTTTAAGGAAGCACAGTCCTGTATAAATGGTAGTAACCGTCTAATATGATTACCGACATATCCCATGAAACTACCAAATGAGACTTGTAATACGAACATAAACTATACATGTGGTGTTGTGCGATATTGTTTCGATTCCTACATAATCTCAGTTAATTTAATTATTTCATAGCATATAACAATTTCAGTGAAACAGCTTTCTAATTTAACTTCGTTATGGCTGTTAGAATTCTCTACCACGGGGATGGCTTTATAGTGAAATAACTCTATATTCTGTTTGTTTGTATATTTGAAGTGTAATGTGGGTGATGGTAGACACGAAAAAAAACATTCGCATGCTCAAAATACACATATTATTACATATTTATCGAAATCCATTACACGTAAAAAGCTTCTTAAGCACAAGCGAGCAGATTAGTATTCTTATTTAAAATTTCCGTAGTTTGAAACTGCTACAATTATGAAAGAAAAACCATTTCGCAGCCTGAGAATTCAAGAGTTATATCTCACTTAGACATAGGACAATCCAATCCTCATCTTATGTGAAAACCGTTTTATAGAACAAAATAATATTGGTCTTGAATGAAGAACTAAAATTTACGTACCTACAAAGTGTGTGAATATAGTTCAGGTTAATTCTATAATGATTTGTGTAACTATAGAACAAAAAACAAACATACAAATTGTACATAGAATACTCCAGTTCTCAGGTGGCCATTTGTTGTAAACGTAACGAAAGAAATATCAATGGATACATTTTACACAAAGCAGTATAATTATTCTTTAGAATTAAAAAGTGTGTATTAACTGTTTGAATTAAATTTATTTATTTATTGTTTATCTAAATTTATGCATACGCAGGTTTTTCCGAAACTCACACAGAATATTTGAGGAGGCGAATCCTTGTGGAATATGGTTGCATTTCCTAACATACCTTGTTAGGGAGACGATATGCACCATGGAAGTTCAAGTTTCAAAGCGCTATTTTTTTTTTTCAGATACCGAAAACTGTTTACATAAAAACTTATATTTTAAATATTATTTAGTGTTATTGAGATATAAACCTCGCGGGAAAACAATATCGACATCGACTACTTACATACAAAAACTTGGGGTGTTTTGTTTCAAGTGGTCAACGTCACCCGTTTCTTAGAAAAACCTATAACGAGGTGTCAGCGGCGACGTTAACAATGCCTGGTATGTAGGAAATACTTGCAGAACTGCCGTGCCCACGTCATCAATTACGTTTTTTATTCTTATTAAAACGCCAGGAAAATGTCTATAACCAATAATCTTCAATGCCTACAGCATGTAATCAAAATATGATTATGCATACAAAATAATGGGTGACCACCTTTTGATTGCCTACAACATTCGCTGTCGTGTGAACTGGTAGTCTTATGAGCCTCACACACTCATATATATATATATATATATATATATATATATATATACATACATACAGATTTTAAACATTCGTTGTAGACGCCATGATCCTCACTGTCATACATTTGCTACGATTTTTTTGTATATAAAGGTCATGTGTGATTTCACGAGGGTGTGCAGGCATTGTAACATCTCCATTGAAACCTCTGTTTGCATTTTTGACTTTGGTAGTAATATTAAGTACCTCTCACTTGCATGAAGAATAGTTGTTCTTGTTTATTAGCATGAAATGATCGTATCCCACGACTGCGAAATGCTGAATGAAACTTAATGATAGTCATCCATATTTTTCACATGATGTGGGCAGAGAATTTTAACATGTTTCATAGATTTTTTAAATTTTCCTTTTAATTAGAACTAATTAGGACTCGATAATACTAACCAGTGTTTAAAGAATGGCTGTTTTTGTTCCTAACGTTTTCTATATCTTGTAAAAACATAAATTAAAATTTTTAAAGTAATATAACACTGACTTCAAACTAATCTACTCTAAAAACACTAAAAAGTAAAAAAATTTTCTTTATTTTTAGACTGCTTACAATACAATCAATTTATTAGCACAGTAGTATACAATTAAAGTTATATATATATATATATATATATATATATATATATATATATATATACACACACACACACACACAAATTCACACATACATAATGTTAAGTGCCCTGGACATTTTATCAACGCACAGCCTAAACCGCGGAAACTAGGTAAATGACATTTTTAGAGTGGCTTCCCTCCACGTCACCGGCACCCTCTAGAAAGGAATTTTTCGAAATTTAAAAATTTACATATTACAAAATTATAATAAAAACTACAACTATTATTTTAACAAACTGTACGCCAGTTCTTTCCTTTATGATCTTGTTGTCTTCGTAGGTTGCATGTTCAATGTTTTTACAGGTTTCAGCAACAAATCATAAGCAATTATGTATGTTCATAAATCCATACATTCTTACTATCAGGTCCCTTTGCAACAAACATTCAACCATCTAATTCAGTTTAACGTTTGGACAACCATCCTTATAGTTAATTATTATTTGCTAAAATTATTTATAAAAAAAGAAACCAAATTTCTTACAATTATTTCTTACCATATGAAACTTAATTTCGTATTACAGTACAGTACAGTTACATAAATAATCTAAGTAAAAATAAACGACATTGTTTTCTGTGAGTTCCAAGCTTCATCTGGTTTATTATTTTAATTTTAAATGTTTTACTGTCATTGACAGGCGATAAGCTAAGTAATGGTACATAAATGACGTCATAAACGTCTGAAAGTTAACGATTGTCATAATTCATGTTTTCACAGGTTTCTAGTAGCCTACAACTTACCACACTTTTAACACTGATAGTATTACCAACAAAGCTAATATAGGTGGTGATATTCAATTACGTTTCTGTGACGGTAAACCTAATTCATACAACAAAGTACACGTAAATTGTAATGAGCAGCTTCTTTAATATTTGAATTGTTCGTGAAACTTTCCCAGCGGGCAATCAAAACATGCAGTATTTAATATATTATATGTATATATGTGTATATATACACATATCCGTTATATTAGAGGATGCGTAATATTTACTTGTTCGCAAGTTAATATTTCCCATCGTTCCTCGTAGAATCCCACGTTACTGTTCAGTGTCTCTACACGATTAACCACGAACACTTATATGAGACATTCCTACAATGTAACTCCCTTTCCTATCCTCCTAAATATCTCTGACAGGGAAGCTGTGTGATCCGTTACAATTAATCGTTTTTGTACGAATCTCTATTAACAATGATATTTTACTGCTGATGTTAAAGTACTTAAGTTGAAGAGAATTTGTTTGCATTGGAATGTTTGCTTCAAACAACAAATCTGCTTCCTCCCCTGATAGTTACGTAATTTTTAATTTACTTCATAAAAAATTTTGACTTACTGGTTGAGGAAAACACAATATGTTTAAAAAAATTTGTGGAGGTCAATTTTTTAACAACACTGCTGCAATATCGTATGCCTAAAATATTTCGCTATATTACCCTTTTTGAAATATCGTTCAAAGTTATTAAGCGAATTCATGACAGAAAATTGCACAAACTCACACACGCGTCTATATATATATATATATATATATATATATATATATATATATATATATATATATATATATATATATATATATATATATATATATATATATATATATATATATATATATATATATATATATATATATATATATATATATATATATATATATATATATATATGTATATGTATAAACCATTTTACCACCTATGATTTAAAATCCAGTCCACCTTTGAAAAAAAATAATATGGACGCAGATATCACTGTAAAAACTGTAATTTTACACATGATGTACGTGAGGCAGTGATTCCATCAACATACATGTATTAACACTCAACGTTGTTTTTTTTTTATTTCAACAACTCGTTACAGTAAAATTATTATATTTGTAAACTAATCAGGCCACTAAATTAACACGTCTAATGCTTGCGCTAAATTACACTTCCTGTTACATAATAATAATTAGACACAGTTATAGCAATTTTTATCTACGGGGAAAGTATTTGTAAACAGGGAGTGTAGTTTTTCTAGTCTACCGGGGTACATTTATAAGCGCAGTTGTTAAAATAGTTTTATATATATATATATATTAGTATGTATCCTTTAGTAACGCATATTGGGTAGCAAAATCCATTCTGCTGCTTTATACGTGTGCTATCTTCGCTAACGTTCACTTCTGAAATCTAACCGGCACAGTGAGATAGTAAATTCGTATTGCATTTCGATATTAACCTTTTTTTTTTTTTAATCTTTCTTGCTATAACTGTCTGTGAAAATGGAATTTTTACTATACTCTCTGAAAAATGTTACGTCAAATCAGTTTAAATTACCACTAAAGGATTTGTATGGTATTAAAAGAGCATTGGTTTATACGAAACCAATATTCATAAACTGCAAATATTTTCTTTTATATTTGCCACTGCGGTTAGCTGTTTACATTGACATATCCTGACAACAAAAATGATGGTGAAAACTGCATTATTTATAATTCTATGATAATTTTATCACTTTTATGTAGACTTTCAATTCGTACGTTTTAGAAAACGTGTTTTATTTGATGTCATAATCTGTAAGGGAGAGAATGATTACATACTCTTTAGTTAAGGCTCGGTTTCAATTACATAATCTTAACTTTAGGCTCGGATTCAATTGCCATATTGAATGTTATTATTTTTGCCATTTTTAAATTCGAATACGAAAAATGTTAAATATGTGACTATACAGCAAATTTATTTCACCTCCCACTAAAGTATAGGATTTACGGCTTGGCTATTAGTATTTAACTTCGCCGCAATCTGCGTGAAAAATTATTTTATATTTATATTTTGCCCGACTGATTGCGACCTAACCGTACATTACTAGCTCAATTGCCAGGTTTGTACATTAGCGCAAAGTGAATAGAGTTTGTGGTACAGTCGCCGATTTAACTTTTTTCTTTTCAGCACATCAAAATAGCTAAAAAAATTCAATATGGTGACTAAAATTGAGCCTTAATTACACGCGGTACTTATACTACTGATCTGATCACTCAGTAGCTCTTAGAGTAAAGCCATATTTTGTATCAAAATTTTTTATTTTTGGGAAAATATTCTTAAATTGTCATAGAATTTCCACCGAAAAATAATTTTAAATTTGATTTTATATACTTTAAGGCATTACTTGTATGCTCGTCATTTATAACAAAAAAATAATAATTTATTTTAGGGTTTTCCTTTGTAATAGTTGTAAGAAATATTTGCTAGCAAGATTAATTTCAAAAGATTGTAAATAAAATATGTGCATGCACATATTCCCTTAATATTTCGTCAAATTAAAATATCTGTTTTAAATTTAGAAGAAAAAAAATTCGCCAAATAGTCGGCATAAAATTTTACTAAGTTAGTTATTATACGTGGTTTCAGCATGATGGCGCCTCAGCACATTTTGCCCGGATTGTGCTAGTATATGTCGATGCAGTATATCGTGGCCACTTGATTTGTCGGTCGAGGTGGACCCATTTCCTGCCCCGTCCATTCTCCTGAACTCACGCCTCTTTATGTATTTATTTATTTTTTGTTTGGGGACATACAAAGTCATTTGTGTACGACACGCCGGTCGAACGTGCAGAAGGCCTGCTATCGAGAATCTATAATGCATTTGACTCCATCCGCCAGATGCCAGTGGTTTTTGGAAGGGTCCGACAGTCCCTGCAGCGTTGTTGTGATCTTTGTATTGAAGTTGATGGTCGGCAATTGGAACAGCTCCTTTATGAGCTAATAACGTCTACCCAATGTGTTATACTGTACTTAGTTGGAGGATAATAAAGAAACTAATGTGTTCACGAACGAGTGTAGCTTCCCAGATCATACTCCAACAGCCACACTAACTTTGTCAGTCAGTTTAGGTTTTATTATCTGAACGCACACATCTCAACTCACACGAACATGTCAACATTACACATGCATTGATGTTGTCTTTCAAAACATTATGAATTTCGGCGACATTGTGCCAATTCGTAGAGCCACGATTTTGTCGCGAAAAGATTTTTTTATAATTTTGTTTCAATACCTCAGGTTCCCATCATGGTGGATGGGCAGCGTGTCTTTTCTCAGACAGGTTTCCCATTTGACTGCACAAATCTGAAGACAGCTGTTATGTCACCACTCGACTGTGATTCGCCAGTAGAACTCTACCACAAGTAAGAGTTAAAACATCCAATCACTGACCATGAAGCAGATCTGCAGATGTGCACATTGGCTCTACGAATATGTACTTATGTAACTAATACAGCATATATTAACATCACACCATGTCTGATCAATGCATTTCTAGACCTGCCACATGTGTTATGTGATTCCACACCTGATTACATTGAGCATTATGTCTGTTGCTTCCATGCAAGATGCATGAATTGCAAACACTATGCACACACCTAGCGACTGGCAACGTTTAGAGAGGTGACACACGACAAATTACTTATGCGTAAATTTCTTGACGCCGGTAAATGAGTACAACAATGAAGGTAACACTTATCCTTTGTACAATTCCGTGATATAATTTCCTGTTCCTAGCATCACGTTATTGCCTCTACTCATTCTACGTAGGAAATATGATTGGCAGTACCTTTGTAACAGTACTGTTGATTGGTTGTGCATGTAAATCTATCTGACCCAGTGCCTCCTAGTGGCGACCATCGGGCAACGTTCTATTTATTGTAAGCGGAGTGACGAAAACTGGCCCTCTGGCCGGAGAGCGGGCACGTCCAACTGTTGTTATTTAAAGAGGTGATGATGGACACATGCCGAGATGTCGTGCGGGCTGTCGTGATGTTAACAGGACGCAGGAGACCAGTGTTGCCAGACACGACTGTGTGGTCCGAGTTATGGCTGAGGGGCTGGAGAAGAAAGGGTTCACTGTTCTGAGGGAAGAGAGGTTCAGGACAGTGGAAGTGGTCCGTAGACCTGGCCTGGTGGCGTACAACGATGAAGACGATAATGCTTACACCCTGGACGCCCAGATTGTCCAGGCTAATGGGGTGAACTGGTCCTTCGCGAATATGGAAGATAAGTATGCAAGGAATAACGACCTGGTGTCCTGCACACGTGGTAGATTCGAGGTTGCCAGTGTGGATGTTGTCCTTGTCTCCATCCCTTGGAAGGGAGTCTGGTATGGTGACTCACAATAGACAGTGTCTGGTCTTTTGGGGAGAGGTCCTTCCCTCGACAACCTCCCGGCGAGGGTAGTGTTTGGGCCCCTCCTATGTTGCAGAAGGTTTGTCGCTTCTACCAGGCAGAAGGACATGAATGCACAGTGACAAACTTATCTTAATTTGGGCGTCTGTCTGTGTTATTTTAACTGTTTTGTTGTTGATGATAGGAAAGCGATCACGAACTTAGGGGACTTTGTATGATAGTTGGTATTTTTGTTGTGTTTGAAATAATATTTATTTGACGGTGCTAACGGCTGAGGGGCACTGCCCAGCTGGTCCTACGATGGGTGGGGGGAGGGTTACAGCACTGAACCCCCTCTGTTTGAAGTATCCAGCGAGGTGGGATCGGTTGATGGGAGTGGCGACCCATTAGTTCCTTTCCCGGCTGGGATCTTTACATTCGCTCCTTTGGCAGTGTGGCATAGGTGTGTGCATTTGTTTTGTTTTATCTTTTACCTCATATGACGAGGTCATTTCTGAATTTGAAATTTTAATATGTTTTTATTTAACAAATCGCTGTTACTCGACAACTTATATCGTTTGCTCCTACATGAGAAAGTATTAACCACTAACAACATATACTAGATTTTCCTGGTCATAATGTAACTTATACAAAATACCATAATAGTTACGCATGCATAACTGTTAAATAGTAATAATCAACCAAACTAAAATTTTAAGACATATAAATAACTAAGCATGTATTAGTTGTAATCTCAGTCATTAAAACTTAATCACGTAGTAGAATCACATCCTACCGACAAATTGCGCCGTATTAGCCATCCAGAAACGTACATACATGTATTGTTCATTATTCCGGCAATGTTACAAGCAAAAATTTAAATTTGTTCCAGCTACACGTTCAAAGGTAATTATATCCCTTCGGAAAATATTTTGCTTAAAGTTCGAGCATATTTTCGACGAACAGTAGATATTTCAATGAGGTTTCGCCTGCCAAATTTAGCTGGTGGAGTTCAGTTTTGTGCTGTAAATAATGGCAGTATTAGTTATTTTTGCCAAGTTTAACAAAGCGAATTTTTAAATAAATGTTTACTATGACTAAATATTGTAGTGTACGTAATGTAATAAAACTTTTTAGAAAGTATACAACCTACACGTTACTTACAACAATTTTTAATACATACATATTCATAGACGAAGCTGGGTAAACGATTAAAATTCGTAATGATTCCAACAAATAAAATCACTCCACTTCTTCTTGTAGTCAGATAGAGGCGCTGCCTACACAGAACGAAGACGAATTCTACCTCTATATTAAAAAAGGCCCGCTCAAACAAAAGAACAATTTCCAAGAACATTTAATGTTAAAGGTGTTTCTCAACTACGTGGTACAAAAAGAACAGTGGGCTAGAATACAGTATTAAGGATGCTGTATATTCCTTTGTATGCAAGAGTTTTGGGGGGAAAATTTTGTTTCTCAAGAGGAAAAGTTGATGAATCTTTTAAATTTAAAAATAATATAATTTACTTTGATATTATGATAATTATGAAAATAGCTATAGGTTGCAGACTATATTTCTTTAATGAAGTAATATATTTAAATGAAACTTATTGGAACCAATTATTGTGTGTTTGTAGTTAATAAAATTGGCGATGACTCATCATCAACTTTACTAACAACTAACAAGTGACGACTACGGTAATATCGCTTTCACATAAATTTATTTCCTTGCAATGTGCAAACAACAACTTTTGGAAAATATTTACTGTACTAATTACAACAACTATATATGTAACACTTTCTATAGCTAGAAGTATTAGACCAAACATACTTACTAAAATTTTTTTTAATATCAGTTAATAATAACTCTTCACCTAAAACATAAAGTTGTCATCTGAGAGCTAACATGGTGTAATTAATTAAAAAATGTTTTATAAATGAAAATATAAAATTTTTAGGAAAGAAATAATTATTCTTGGACCCTCTTGTTAACTCAACCTGCAGTCGCCACTGGACTTATATTCAGGCCAGTTGGTAGGGCATCTAAAGAGCAAACACGGAAATAATTCATGGCAATGTTTTTACTGCTTTCATCACTTCAATTATAACCCAATATGACTATCCTACGATTTCCTCTTCTGCCGAGGAGAGCTTAAGTTACTGTATTGAAAATACTTATTAAAATTGGCATTTATTCAGTGTTTTTTAGACTAGAGCTTGAATAGTTTGTTAAATAAAAATTTGGTTGTAATAAATATTGCAGAGCTAAAAATGAGTGAGGATGTTCTACACAAATATAAAACTAGGTGAATGGGTATACATATAAAAAGGCTATAAATGTTGTATACATACATACATAAATAAATACGTGTGTATGTTGGTTAATATTTCCTGAAGAAACAAATAAAATAACGAAATTGGTATTGAAAAAGTGTTTAACCTATTTAAAATTAGTAAGAGAATGAAAAAGTTCAGTGATGTATAAAACATATATGTAAACCATTCACATACATCAATTGCGCCATGGTCGCTTTTGAAGTAACATCAGTTCATCATCTTCCGCATTAAAGTCATCTACATTCTCACTCAACTGAAGAATTTATTCCCCCGTAAGTCTCGCAATGTTCCGCAGTTTCATGGACTTGATCATCGAAAGAATCGTTTGTGCAGGAATGCCCACTGCAGTTCACACAAGTGGTAGGGTATTTAATCCCTTCTTTCCTCCAACTGCAAGACGCAGTGCAAATATTACTGAATTTTCAAATGATTGTCATTAAACGCGACTAAGGGGCAGGTGGTTTTTGTGTTGTTACTGGAGCTAGGTTATGTTTGTCAACCCCAGCTCAATTGATTAAGCTCGCCAATCAACCGCGTTTAAACTTGCAAATACTAGTTCTCAAGAAGTGTTGAAATGCAGCATTGAGAATATGAGGCAATGAGGCCAAATTTAAGTAGGTTTACAAAAATGATTTTGCAAACAGCGGCAATATCAAGTCATATAAGTTATCATCACTCTTGTCTTCCCTTATAGAGCTAATAAGGATTTCTGCAGTGCATTTAGTAAACACCTTTACTCATAACAACTTGAGCCACTTCAAGGTGTTCGGGATTTTGAACCTGTAACTTGACGAAGTTCCTATTTCCTTGCCTGTAAAGCGGGAAGGTGCTCTTTCAACGACTGAAATCATGTTGGAAATAGAAGATCGTTTTTTCAGACACTGAGGATGTGTGAAGCTGATGAAAGAGAACAGGATGTTTGGTGACTTTCCTTTCGCTGGTTTTAAAAAGAAAATTTTAGCAGACTCTAAATGTATTGCCATGAATATGATCAAGATACTGTGTCTTTCCCAACTAATACAACGCAGTCATGTTCTTGTTCGGCATTCGTTGCTGTGGTCTGAAACCTCCTTTGCAAGTTTAACGGAAAAAATCGTTGGACAGAACTTCTCTTGAGACAAAGTTGCTGTCGTAGACTCAGTGAATAGTATCATCCGTGAACTGTTCCTATCGACATGCCTAAGTCGTTCAGATGACTTGGTCCTTTTGACCTGTAGATCTTCTGGATACCCATAAGAAACAATATAAGCAGTATCCTGAAAGTAATATTTCTTTATGTACGCAAAGTAACAGTCTACAGTTTCTGAGAAAAGCTCGTGAATATTACAAATTACACGGTGCAGAAGTGATCATCCATCAGTAGCTTAACCTACAACGTTAAAGTTGACATTGTCTGTTATCGGAGTGAATAAATCGTAAAAAAAAATTATAATTGCCATATTCCTCTTGCGTGTTTCATCGAACAGTGACACGCGATAGGGCGCCGACTCGTAGTCAAAGGTATCCCATCAACATCACGTCACTTATTTACATAGCCATTCTGTGAAAAATTGTTTCTGGATCCACTGCAATTTCCCCGTTACTGACTTTTACTTTGGACTGAAATCCTCTGATAGGCATCGCTCGGTATTTTCTGGCAAACTGTACCTGTTCGAAATTAGTCTGAACTACGTTGTTCATGGAAGAATTCCAAATTTCGAAAGCTTCGTAATAATTTATAATGGCATCATCAAGAATGCAAATACTAATTGAAATTACACATGTTGAAACAGTGAATGGGCCAATCTACCAACTTATGAACACCTTTGTTGTTGCGTGTTATTATTGAATCCTTCAAAAGTCCTGAATGACAAACCACATTAATATTCGACTTATTGTGATAATTTTGTAACAATTGACACGGTTACACCATAGCCTTGGCTAAGGTCATCAGTACTTTTAAACGACTGCATCAAGGTCTCCTTAATCGGCACGTCCCTTCAGACTTAACTCCCAAACTTGTTAGTGCCTCTGAACGGAAACCAGTCATTCACTACAAACTGCTCGTGAACTGTTTGCCACAAAGTTAGTGCCCTTCAGAGCAAACATGTCCTCTAAGTAACGATGCTCTGACTGCGTACAAAAACGGCCACTAGCATGAAAGTGCAGTAATGACTTGTTTACACAACTGATATGTAGCTCCCAAGCTTCGCTCCTTTCAACATAAATAAACTGCTTAATCATGTTTGTCGTGTGGAAGTATTAGACCCATAGTGTGGCAGTGTGCTCAACTTCATGTATGTTTGTGAACATCAGATAATTGCAAGAGTAGGGGTTGTTTCAAAGTCGCAACCCAAGGAAGTTGAATCAAGGACCTGTAAAAATTGTTGTTTCTTCGTCGCATATTTACATTATTAGCAATGAGGTGTGTCCAAGAGTCAAATTACACATAGTGGGAGCTTTAACGGCTCATAAATGCGCATGTCCCGACAGCATTTTTCTCAGTTGAATACTGGGCTTGAACGCTAAATGCATCTTGCAAACTACTACCATACATAATGTACCTAATTACCCATAAAAAGGGCAATAACAGACGAACCCCTCCCAAATCGTACATCTATTGTGTTTAAGTTCATAGTTAGCTGCACTAGAGAAAAATATTTTGGAGATTTGTAGTACAAGTTCTGGTCAAATGTTACAAAACCGGAGCCTTGTTTCATACATTCACATTTCGTGACTGTTGTTAAACATGAAACATAAGGCATGCTAACAATTAAACTAAAATAAACATTAGCATATACAAAAACTTATATTACATATATATATATATATATATACACACACACCCTATTTGTATAAGTGTGACTTTTTGGCACACATCTCACGCAGAATTGGAGGATCTACAACTTTTTTTATAATTGGTTTCAGGTAATTTTGTGAGCTTTAAATTTTAAGTAGCCGAGTTAAATTACTTTTTAAAAAATTATTCAAGCTCGCCTCGGCGGAATAGCAAAAACCTAAGGCATGTCGTTTTGGGGCATAAGAGAAGTGAGTAAAAGAATAAAATAGTCATCACGAGTTATTCCCTTAATTAACTTCCCACCTACTGACCAAGTAATTTTTGCCGAGTTATTTAACCAATCAAGTATGTCCTTCTTCAGTTACGCATCATGGCCAACTAATTCATTTCCCTCACTGCTAGTGTACGCTATCTGCACCTGCATTCGCATTTCATATACGACATACGTTTAAAAACTACTTATTTTTTACATTTAGGATTTTTAAACTTTCTTATTACTGCTTGTCTGACACTGCTGTATTTACATTACAGACTGAAAAAATAATGCATTTAAGAAATTAAGAGTACACGTACCGAAATTCATGTTAGATATCTTACACTGTTAATATTAAGGAAAAAATTTCTGTAATACGAAAATCCTCGGCATATAGTCGCCAAACAATTTTAGTAGTGGTTATATTTTAGCAGATTTGAACAAAGCTTGTAAAATAAATTTGTACTCAAGTTGATTAGTCAGTGCAAATATTGCTAACCATAAAAATCATGAGTTAAACGCTGTTGTATACACATTTTAATTCAATAATTAATATTTATCCTATTGTTAATAAAGCTACATATTTATATCAAACATAAGCATAAATATACAGTGGTAGATTTTTTACATTTATAATACAATCACTGTAGGTTCATCACTAATTTATTGAGACAAAACTGGCAAATTTCTTTTTCGCTAATGTTTTTTCCACTAAACATTAAAATGCAAATTTACATATAGCTGTAAAATTACTCACATAAGAGCGTAGTCACAAAATATGCGAACAACTTTTGGTCTACGTACGTCTTCTTGAGTAATCGGATGTTCAGTATACATGTAAGTATTGTGTCATTCATGCGGAGATAAGTGGCGCAGTGGTAAAACAATTAACTCGCATTTCTCCTCTGTTCTTATTTCCCTGAGCATCTTATTTTGTCAGTGACTGATTACGAGACGTTAAGTCTTAATTATTTACCTTCCCATTCGTAACACATAGAAATGTGCATCGTTTTAAATACGTGTTGGCCCATTTCTGGACTATGTTTAGGTATATTATAAAATTAAAGACAAGGAGCAAAATAAATAAAAAATATAGATTGAATCTTTTAAAAACCGTGTCTTACAGAAAGCAAATAAAATATTGTTGATTGTGTTTGCAATTTTTTTACATTTTTTATTAAATTTAATTATTTTACTCAGGGCTGTCGTTGTCATCACCGTTCATCATGTTTATCCGAAACCTATGTTTCGCTTTGTATTATTTTAAAAATCAAAGAATAGTCCTTTTTGTGATTTACTAATGCTTGTAATTGTATTCATATAACGAGGAAAAACGACAATAGACAATTTTTTTAAATTAATAATTGTGGAAATCATACACTTTAATTACATATTTATAAATACAATATAGATTTTTTGTTTACATGAAGAGAACAGCAATTCCAAAATATGATGTATTTATAGCAAAAATATGAAAATGAGTAAAACAGTAATTAAAAACTTGAAAATTATTAAGAATAACTTGTCTTTATTTGATAACGTAATACAAATTACATTATGTGACTATCCCTTATGTCTTAGTTCCTTAGAACTTATGCTTAGGAGATATTTTGGTTGTGGACTGCTTGTTATAGTATTTTATTTCCAGTCAAAAATATTATGTGAAAGTACTTTCTGTCAAAATGGAGTTTTATGTATGTGTATGTGTGTGTGTGTATATATATATATATATATATATATATATATATATATATATATATATATATATATATATATATATATATATATATATATAAATAAATGTTATGTTGGTTTGTGTACGCTTCAAAAACTCAAAAAGTTCTGCACCGATCGAGCTGAAATTTTAGCATTATATATAATCCGCATCAAGGATTGTTTTTATCTAATTTGCGACAGCGGAAAAAAAACGAGGAAAACACTCGTTGACAACCGCAATAGTAATGGCGCAGTTCATTTACAAAAAAAATTTTGCATCTGATTCTAATTATTACTATACAATCTGAATTAAATATTTACTTAAATCAAGGAACTTTTGTGTGATCGTGTCGTGATCGAACTGCGCCTTTCGCCAAATCGTAAGTAGAGGTTATATTCTATATGAAAGATGGACAGTTTTCGAGCTGCAGCTATGAGAATCACGAGATATAGGAGAATATAAGAACTGTGAGAGCCATAAGAAGAATTGCCGAAAAAAAAAACCTTAAAAAAAGTAGAGTCAATTTAAGCTTTATTGCTATTGTTGTTTAAACAATGTACCCAGACAGCAGAAAAAAACTTGCTACAAGTTTGTAGCAAGCTTGCCAATGCAAGCCAGTAACCTTGCAGCAAGCAAGAAATGCAAGCCAATAAACTTGTTATAAGCCTGCTGCAAGTTGCCTAGTTTACACATTTCTAACTTGCTACAAGCTTGATTAGTAAGCTTGCTGCAAGCTTAATTTGCCAGACTGCTGCAAGCTTAATTTGCTAGCCTGAAGGATAAATCAAAATTTGGTTTTCTGCAATAGTTTCATTATCATTCAAATTTACATCTTGAAAATTGCTTGTTCATCGACTTGTGATGTTAATTACTAAACATTAAATTTCGACTCCTGTGCCAAGATTAGAACCACTGACCCCTTGCTTTCAAAGCAGGTATGCTAACCACATTTTTTTGTTTTTATTTTTTAAAATAAATGTTTGATTCAATGGCAAGGCTATCGCCTCGCCACTGCACCAAACATTCCCCCCCTTTAAGTGAGTCTATGTCATATAATCCCCAGTGACTTTTTGTTTCGTGTAAGTGACGTAATTGGACGTTGGCGTGTGGCAGACAAACAAGACGAACACAAACACCCAGTCCTGAACCCGAGGAAGTGACAGTAAATGCCACTTCCCCGGCCGGGAATCGAACCCGGGACCCTTGCCCCAGCACCACTGGACTATTGCGAATACTTAAAAGTGATGTAGTGAAAGTCGGTTGTAAGATAACGAACTTTGCTGTGGAAATTCAGATGTTTGTGAATTTACTAACAACGGCAAGGATATCAGTTTACTTGTAGTTATACATAATATCGCAATAGTTGTTTTAGGTAGCACATGAAACAGTGTTACTTTTTAAACCGCTTGTTCATTTACAAAGTTCAGTTTAAATCTCATTTTCGATCAATAATGATGGCACCGAAAATATTTCATGAATTAAGATTGCTAAGGAAAATTTCAATGCAATATCAGCTTAGTATAGGGGGAAAAATACTTGCAGCTTATCACATGACCAGTCTTGCTATGTAAGTGTAATTAAAGTCAAATACACCTTTGTCGCAAGTTTGGTTCCGGTTTGTAACAAGAGTTCTGAGCAAGCTTGCTATGGCAAGTTAAATTAAAGTGAAATATAATTTGCTGCAAGCTTGATTCAGGCTTGCAGCAAGTCTCGTGAGTAAGCTTGCTATGGCAAGCCAAAATCAAGTGAAATGTAAGCTGGCAAGCAGACTTGCAGCAAGTCTGCTGCAAGTTGCCTAGTTGACACTTTTTTATAGTTTTGCAAGCTTACATATTTAACATCATTTAAGGTTAACTTGTAAGCTATCTAGCTTAACACAAGCTTGCAAGAAGTTTAACTGCAAGCATTTTTCTTAAATACACTTGCAGAAAGCTTGTAAAACTAAATAATACCTACGCCAACATAAAAGCTTAAGCCAAATGCAAGGCTTGCAGTACGTCTACCGAAGCAAGTTTATAACTGCAAGTCAAATGCAAGGCTTTCAGTAAGCTAACATGTTGTGTGGG